>WAAG01053366.1:61872-75777 GCA_013390105.1 Tichodroma muraria | reverse complement strand
AAAACCTGTCCTAGAAAACGATTTCTGCACAAAACACATTCCCATTTGCTTGTGTAGTGGACAAAATGTTTCTCTGAATATTACTCCAACAAACTTAAATGCATCTCCTTGAAATGTGTAAGGCACCTGTGGTGTATTGAGCTGTTGATCAGTGGGATGCAGCATAATGTATTCAAACATTTTGTCAAGTAACAAACATAAAACTGTTGATCATTTAACTTTGGCAGTATGTGTAACAGAATCTACTATTTGTGCTTTTGAATCATTATTTTGTGTTCGTTTTGTTTTCAGATTAATCTTGGAAGCAACCAGTATCTTTTTTCAGTTGTTGTGAATCCCAAAGAAATGCCATGCTTCTGCCTGAGGCATGATGTTGATGCTCTTCTCTGGCAGCCTCATTCTGATCAACCAGAGAATATGTGGGAACACATTGCAACTTTTAATGCTTTAGGTAAGAAACTAACTTCTGTGTCACACACCTCTGAGACTTTTCTATCTGAATACTTCTGCTATGGCTTATGTTGATATTTCACTTACTTAAATCTCAATTGAAAGTTATTATAATTCTGTTGATAGCAGCATGGTAGCTTAATTTTAGAAATAAGAGAACACAGAAATGAAATGTTTATGCCCTGGGAGAAAAACAAGCCTTTTCAGACCATGTATAGGATGTAAGCACAGAACTGCATAGTAAAAAGGAGAGTTCCTTGGATAAGTGACCTTGAGTTAGAGACTGAAAAGCATAATCGCCACCTTAATATTCACACAGACATCAGCAGGGCAATAGCTGCAGTTAATCGATTGTATGTCTAGAAGTGTGTAATCTTATGGTAAGGTGTTTTAATAAGTGATACTTAATAAGTGATTTTTCCTGTCTTGTTGACCCATGTGATAACCATTTGCATGCATTTTTCAATGAAAGTGAAGCAAATAACCTTGCAGAAAGATGGTAATCACTTTGCAAAGATTGTGTCTTAATTCTCTTTACAGAAGTGTGAAAGGAAATCAGTCTGAAAGAGTCTATTTGATACTAGAGTCTTGTAATGAAAGTGGAAAAGGGAGGGTTTTTTTCCTTCTGAGTGAATATTAACAGAAATTACAGTGTGTTAAAAAGTAACTCTTTTTTTTTTAGTCAGTTCTAAACAGAAGACAAATTTTAACTGTCTGTTTTAATTTTTAAATGTAGTTACACACTGGGAGATGAGGAGAGAGATTTATTCTACTTAGACTGCTAATATTGGGCCAAGACTGCCCATATGGACCATGTCTGTGGCCTTATGATCCTGATATGGAAATGAAAGACCTTGTGAGACAGAAAAGAGCCAGGGAAGAGTATCTTTCTGTACATATGTATCCAAAACGCCAGTTAAGATGAGGTTCACAAGGATTGTATAGTAACTAAACTGGTTAATGTATCCCTTCAGAAAGTACTGGCTTATGTAATAAGAGTGGTTTGATGGTGTGGCATTACTTTCTTGATGTTGGGTTTTTGTTGGTTAGTTGGTTAGTTGTTGTTGTTGTTTGGTTTGGGGTTTTTTTTGTTACAAATTGCATATTATTTTTTAAGTTAAGCTTGGGTTTTTATCAGCCAGTTAAAGTTCTGAAACCCATATATTACTTATCTCTTCTGCTTGGTTTTGGGCTACATAGGTTATGTCCAAGCATCAAAGCAAGACAAGAAGTTCATGGCTTGTGCTCCAGATTACTCCTACGCTGCTCTTTGCGAGTGCTTGCGACGAGTTTTCATCTATCGCCAGCCGACTCCTCTGGCCACAGTTCTCTACAACAGGAGGGAAGGAAGACAAGTAGGACAGGTTGCTAAGCAGCTGGTAGCAACCCTGGAAGCCAATGATCCTATCTTAGGCTTTCAAGCTACGAGCGAGAGATTATTTGTTCTCACAACAAAAACCTTGTTTTTAATAAAGGTGAACTCTGGAAATTAATTATTCAGAGTACTCTGCTGTAGTTTGTGTTAACAATTTGTTATAGAAGTGAATAGGTAGACAATCTGACAAGTTCAGTACAATTTGCTGAAAATCAAAAAGGGGATGTTTAACAGGGGAGTCAAACTTCTTCATTAGAATTTTTCTGTAAGAAAGTGAGTTTTTTGACTTTGCTGCCATGCAAGCTTTTGCTTTTTCAGAGCTGTGGGAAAATGTCTTCTGCATTAACATCTTTGTCAAAGTAATTGTCAGTTGCTGCTATTGCATAGGTGAATAGATTTATGCATTGCTTTTTCCAAGTGACTTTATTTGCTGTACTTCTGAGTTTTGAGAATTCACTACTGTTTTTAAATGCCACTGTTAACCTATGAAAAAAATAGTCACATAAAGAGTTAAAAAGCATATGATATGGAAAGTAGAATGTATCATAAAGAAAACAAATCTCCAGTTCAAATACAGTTGACCAAAAAACTGATTTGATATTTTGACATTCAGTAGTTTTGAGTGAGATGTGAGTGACATGAATGGGGTATTATGTTTCTTATACAGGTAATTAAATGGAGCAATTTTAATGTATATGCACATTTTAAATTATTGGTTTGGGACTTATCTATACTTGCGGTAAAATCAGTTCACGTTTCTTGAATGCGTTTTTCCAGAAGCAAAGTAATGGTCAATATATAGCTGGCAATTACACATCGAGTGCTATTAGTTAAGGTCCTGTCATACTCTTCATTTGTGCCATTTTCACTTGACTTTATATTTCAAGTGACTCATTTACAATGAGAAAACGGCTGACAGAAAAAGCACCAGTATTGTAACCTGGGATGGGACATTCAGAGGTGCTGCTCCTGCCTCAGATGCCACTGTAAATGCTGCATTGTCACTTAATTCTTCTGTCTGTGATGCCTAAGTCAAAATGTGGTATATATGCAATGTAAGAGTACTCAGGCCAATGAGGATGCTATGGTTTAACAAACTGGTATGGTTAATTGAGTTGAATAGTTGTATTATCAGAAGATTTTTGTTTCTTATTTTAAATTGGCATTGTCAATACATTTAAACCAAAGAGTCAGTTGTGACAGTTCTACCCTGGGTTGGGGTTTTTTCATAGTTGACTTACAAATCCATAGCAAAGAATGCCTAACATGTTGAGTACTGTCAGGAAAGATGCTGTCATCTCTGGTACCAAAGTACTGAGAGACACAAATACAGGTGGCCTTTTAGTTTCCATCTGCCTACCAATATTATTTCAGAACTCTGTAAGAATCTATTGAGAGAAAAATAAGTGTTTCTTTAGTTGTGATTGTTTTGACTCTGTTGTAAATTCTCCAGATTTGTATCAGTGAACTGATTAAATAACAAGAGGGAGGCAAGCAGTTGTGGCTTGCAAAAACCCTCCAAATGCAGAAGCTTTTCAAAGAACCTGATTTTCATTCTCCTCACAGCAGGATTGTATTGTATATCCAATATTGAAAAGCTTTTCTTTACTTTTACTTGGCTAAGTTAAAAGACTGGATTTGTGAACCTCTTTTTATTCTGTCCTTTTAAAACTGTCTTGAAAATGCTTTTTGGGAAGGCTCAGTGAATGTATTACCATTGCATGACTGTTTTGCATCTAAATTTTACTTGTTGTCCAATAATGTTAAACAAGATGGTAGAATTCCTGCAGAGGTCCTATAGAAAAAAATTTATGTCGCTTATTACTTTGCAGTATTAATGAAGTGCTTTTAGATGTATATGAATATTTACTTAGTAACCTGAGATTTAATCTTTGGGAGCACAGAGTTAAGAATGTGATACTTGGGAAATGGAGGAATGAAAGACTAAAGGAATCATAGTCAACATACCTTTGTCACCTCTGGTTTACTGCAGGTAGCTTCAATATAGATGAGAATTTCAGCTGTTCTTTGTCAGATTCTGCTTGCTGTGAGTTACATGTCTGGAAACATGCTCTACTGTCTTTTGCAACTGAGGAAACAAAGTCAAGTAAAATGGTTACCTCTTCAGAAGTATTACAATATGCAATGACTAGAACTCACATTCCAGTGTGTGTTTCAAGGGAGTTCTTCTTTACATCTGGAAATAACTGAACACAGGGAAAAGGTTCATCCCTTTTCATGTTACTCATCTGTTTGTAATCATGGTTCCCAGGAATGATGTATCAAGTAGTCTCTCTTATCTTGCTTCTATGAGAGTCAAGGGTATTTTATTATTTAAATTATTTTTTACCTTGAGGAATCTGGAGTGCTGTTGCACAGCAAGCTACTATGCACCTGAGGCAGGGCAATCCCAAGCACAAAAGCAGGCTGGGCAGAGAATGGATTGAGAGCAGCCCTGGAGAAAAGGACTTGGGGGTGCTGGTGGATGAGAGGATGGACGTGGCCCAGCAATGTGCACTTGCATTCCAGAAACCCAAACCTGTCCTGGGCTGCATCATGTGAAGCACAGCCTGTAGGTCCAGAGGGGTGATTCGGCCCCTCTGCTCTGCTCTGGTGAGACCCCACCTGGAGAAATGCATCCAGCTCTGAGGACCCCAACATAACAGACATGGACCGGTTGGGGCAAGTCCAGAGGAGGGACAGAAAGATCATCAGAGGTCTGGAGCACCTTGTCTATGACAACAGGCTGAGACAGTTGGGGGTGTTCAGCCTGCGAAAGAAAAGTCTCTGGGAGACTTTAGAGCAGCCTCCTAGTACATAAAGGGGGCCTGCAAGAGTTTTGGAGAGGGGTTTTGGACAAGGGCATGTAGTGGTAGGAAAAGGGATAATGGCTTTAAACTGAAAGAGAGTAATTTTAGATAAGATACTGGAGGAAGTTCTTTACTGTGTGAGTCGTGAGGCACTGGNATAAGATACTGGAGGAAGTTCTTTACTGTGTGAGTCGTTAGGCACTGGACAAAGTTGCCCAGAGAAGTTGTGGATGTCCTATCCCTCAAAGTTCAGCACCAGACTGGATGGGGCTTTGAGCAACTTGGTTTAGTGCAAGGTGCCCCTGCCCATGGCAGTAGGGTTGGAACTAGATGATC
Source organism: Tichodroma muraria (assembly GCA_013390105.1). NCBI lineage: Eukaryota > Metazoa > Chordata > Aves > Passeriformes > Sittidae > Tichodroma > Tichodroma muraria. Next base: position 70,806 of record WAAG01053366.1, on the reverse strand, counting down.
TTTAAGGTCCCTTTCCAACCATTCTATAATAATTAAATGGTTGCAAGCCACCAGGAGACACTCCCTACCGGCATTTCCATTTCTGTCTTCAGTTACTCTTAAGGCTCATTGTTGTAGTGTGTTTTTATGTTAAAAGTTTAAACTTTTTATAATGGTTTGTTCCTATGTACCCCCACGCTTCTCCCAAGTTGGTTTGTCCCTGAGTTGTAGCCACCCATTAAGTTGTCCCTCATTGTATTCCCTGCCCTTTGTTCCAGCTCCTTCCCTGTCTGTCAGGGTAACCCTGCCCTTCCTCCCAGCACCTTCCTTGTCAATCCTCCCTAGAACCGATCCTATGACTGTCCCTCCCAGTGGGTGTTCTGGGGTGTCTCCCAAACCTCCATGCTCCGTTGGGGCATGTGGCCCTTTCTCCTCCCATGTTCTCCCCCATTAGTTAATTGTGATTGGAACCCCACCTTATACTTCTCCCCTCTCTTCTCCTTATTGGTTGAAGATTTGTATCTGCCCCTGAGACATCCCCTGTATAAAAATTCCTTCACAGCTTTCTCTGTCTTTTGTCCCTGGACCTTCCAAGGTAAAAACTTTGGAGACCGTACAAGGGACCCCTCCCTCGTTCTTTGTCTCCGCCCTTGGCGCTGAAGCACATCGGTGTGCTGTAGAGTGCAGCCCTGCACTACCACCACTCAGACTGTTCATAGTCAGAGGGTGGCCACTCTGGGCTCTGTGCTGGGAGAGCTAGCAGGGAAACTCCAGCTCTGCATCAGCTCATTCGTTCAGCATATCCTAAATAGCCTTATACAAAGTATGAAATACGGATATTTAAAAGAGATGGTTTTCTGACAACCATGCTGCAATTTTTCTAGTATTTTGTTTCTTAAAATCTTCCTTTTTCAGACGGTTCTTCCTGAGAGGTCCCACTCACAGTCTGTTTACAGAATTCTGAGAAAATATTTGACTATTACAGGGTTGCTTGGCTGTTACTATGCTATTTGATTTTAGTACTCTTTTTCAGTGCTTTTCTTGTCTGCATGTTTGAAATGCATAATGTAGTCTTCTATGTTTAAATAAATAGGAAAAAATATTAAAATTTTAAAATTATATTAAAGGATTTATATTAATTTCAAATGTGTAGCCTTCCTGTGCTACTGAAATAAAACAGAAAAGTAGAAATAAGAAATTCCTTAAAGTAAAACTTGTGCTAAGGAGTTTTCTGCTAGAGCAAAGTTCTAGCAGATGTTTGCACTGCAGGGCCAGGGCTATTGCTAAGACATGCACTATCACACTCCTCATTCATCTCTGTGAAATCCCCTGTACAGCTTTGCTGAGGTTCCATTTCTGCCAACAGAAATTTACAGAGGTAGTTACTGGAGGGGGTTGATAAGTCTTCAGGTGTATTCTTGTGTTGAAGTGCACACTGTGCCTCTCATGCTGTGTCTTCTTTATGTACAAAACCCAAATGATCTGGACAAGCCCTTATAGATGCAAGAGAGAGATCTGTCCTTCCTTCCTCTCCCCCTACCTCAACATGGGTGTTCTTTTGCAGGAAAGTGAAGGAAAAGAGGAAGGATTTTTTCTTTATGTCTATCCTTTGTCAAAGGGTGGCTCTTCATTAATGAAACAACAGATCCTATGAGAGTAACAAATAAGCTTAAAGCTTATATTTTATTTCAATTTTTTATGCTTTGTTTCAATAATGAGCCACTAGAACTTTCTCATTTCCATGCCTTCTGTCAATTCATGTTTTCTGTTCTCATTATGCAGATCAGATGAACTTGATGCCTGTAGTCAATCACATATTAGCCACGTAATAAAAATTTTGGTTTAAAATTTTGTGTCATAAGTCCTGTGTACCATTTGTTACATATTTCTTAAAGTCTGGTGGGATTTGTTTCCCCTCCTCCCTATGCAATACCTGTTCATTTGTGCTATGGGTAAAAATTGGAGGGGGTCTAAAGATGACCTGGTATCTTTGACATAGAAGAGCCAAGCATCAAGCAAGCCTTTTCATCAAGACTATTGCGATAATTTCAAACTCAAGGTATAGTCCCTTTTCTTGGAAAGTGTTTGCTGGAGTAATAGTTTTTCCTTTATAAAAGGTTTAAGATACTTCTGAAAAACTTTCTTTACACAAGGATCTTTGTCATGAAGTGGTAGCTGGATATTGATTAAAATAGATCTGATTAACAGTTTCAGATGTAGATCTGGAAAATACTTGTCATAGTCTTTACTAATCTAATGCTCTATGCAAAAAATCCTTTATAAACGTTCTAGTGTTTTTGAAATCCAATGTCAGTTGCAAGGAATTCTCAAGAAAAAACACAGTAAAACAAACTTAAAAATTAATCATTTTAGAACGTGACTTTTATTATGCTGTGATGAATATAGTTTCTAGTAGTGTATTCCAGTAATACATTCCTGAATGTATTATACTCTGAACGTGCAGGACTTGTGTGTGTCTATGTACGTCTGTATTTTCATCTGTATATTCACACACCTGCATGAACTCATACTGCATTAAGGTATACTGGGGAGGGTGGGGTGGCTTTTGGAGAGGAAAATCTTTTAACTTTATTGACAGCAAAGCTTGGATTCTTTATTAACATGTTCACGAGTCTGCCATACATGTGTTGTAATGTCATCATAACTGCTTTATGCAGAAACATCAGTCATGAATCCTGTGGTGGTTTCCTCTGCTGAGGATTAAATATGAGGTATCTCAGTATTTCATTTTACCCAGACTTAAACAGCTCAGAGGCCAAGTGTCGAGTAGATGCCTCAGGTTGGCATAATTGATGCAGAAGTGATAAGCATTTATTTTTATCAGAACAAGTGATGTTCAGAGGGAAAAGAAATAAGATACACAGAATACTAATTCGGTCACTTTCAGCTCTGAAATTGCAGCTGATTGGCCTTTAATGATTTCTCTCTTTGAAGTTACTCATTATCTCTGTTGCATGTGTCCCCTCTAATAAATGTACAGTACCTTAAGGTGATTTAAGGTTGGGCAATTTATGGGAATTTTCTGAATAACTGAATTATGCTTGCATATGCGGTATTTAAAATATGGGCATGAGGTGCAAGATGCATACACCCAGTCATAAAGAGACCAGGAGCTCACGCTCTTGATTTGGTCAAGGGCTAGCGACTATCTGAGCAGAAATAGTGGATGCTTTGAAGACATTTCCATGAGTTGCAATTTCATATTCTAAAAAGAGTAAAAACGTGTGCAGAATCATTATAGAATCATAGAATGGTTTGTGTTAGAAAATACCTTAATGATCATCTATCTACAACACTCCTGCCATGGGCACAGGTCCCTTTCACTAGACCAGATTGCTCAGAGCTCTATGCAACCTGCCTTGAACAATTCCAGGGATGGAACATCCCCATCTTCTCTGGGCAATTTGTTCCAGTGGCTCACCATCCTCACAGTAAAGAATTTCTTCTTATTATCTAATTGATACCTGCCTCTTCTAGTTTAATATCCTTACCCCTTGTCCTAGTCACTGCATGTCTCCTTGTCCGAAGTGCCTCTCCAGCTCTCTCATAGGCTTCCTTTAGGTACTGGAAGGTGCTCTAAGGTTTCCCTGGAGCCGTCTCTTCTCTGGGCTGAACACTCTCTGCCTATCTTCCCAGGAAATAAGCTTTATCAGGCAAGGTAAAACATACACAGGCTCCCTTCTAAAATCTGCGGATGTATGCAATACTCTATTCAAAGCAGCTGGATCAATCAGAAAGAGAACTTGTTATTGAGACCTTCTCTGTTGTCATTTTCTTTGCATGTGACAAGGGTAAGTCATCAGTAAAACCGCCTGGATGCTGGTGTGATTGGAGTCGCTCCTTTTGTCCTGTTTCTTACCTGGTGTAGCTCCAGGTGGTTGCTGCTGTCTGAAAAATTCAGTTAATAATCCTATAATATATAGTTAATAGCTATATTAAATATAGAAATAGCTATATATATAACTATAACTGTGTATATAATAGTTACATAGTATATAGTTAATAGTTATAAGCTATAAGAATTGGCTGCTGTTAGCAACATAGTTCTGAGCCTCTTTGCATCCAGTGTGACATCTGATAAAACCTGCCTTTCCACATAAAACAAATGAACAAAAAAGAAGATAAAAAAGACCCACAAACAAACAACCCAAACAAACAAAGAAACACCCCCCCTTCCCCCCCAATACCTAAAACTCAGACTGCTTTATTGTTACACTTTTTTTTCTAGGAAGTACACCAATAATGTTTTTCTTTCTGCTCTTAGAAATGTTTTCCTGTGCTGTAAAGAAAGATGCAATGTCCTCAAAGTTTAAACCTGATGTCTCTTAATGCCGTGGGGACAGCAGGATGTCTGTCACTGATGTAGTTGCGTTTCAGGGACAAATTAGCGTGCAGCTTGGTTAGACTGCCAGCTGTTCCCTTGGGAAGTGGGGAAAAGTGAAGTCAGGTTATTTTAATAGGTTCACTGTGTCTGTTTGCATGGCTGCACTCTCTGAGGTCCACGTAGTTGAACATACTGGAAGGTTCAGGTGCCCAAAAAGGGAGCTGTGAGCACATTTCACTGTGTGAACCCATCTGATGTATCTACACAGTTTGGTGCTCTTGCTCAGTTACCTTCCATCTCAAATTATTTTCCATTGTCTGTTTTCTATAACAGAAATAAGCTAACTTGCTGGCTGACTGCAGTATCTTCTGTGGAAGGAAAGAGCACACAGATTCTTGAAGATATATTTCTGTATCTAATGTGATTTATACCATGACAAATCAGTTACATGGTTTTGACTACAAGTTGATTAATGTTTACAATTAATGAATTCATACAGCTCACATTTTCTGGTGGAATTATTTGCAGATTTCTAAGCAAACATACAAGAACATTAATTCAGAACTGGAGACAATTAGCACTTCTCATTTAGTTTTCAGTTAGTTATTCTGCCTTCATTATCTGAACTAAATTTTTTGAAACCTATAAGAACTAGTTCACTTTGCAGTCTTAAATGATATTGGCTAAGAAAGTGGAGTTTTGCCTCCTAATAACTGGCAGTGGTCAAAGTCCATAAGGCCAGAGAGTACTAGGGAGAACGTCATGGTGCTTTAAAAGCATCCTGTTAAACGCAACCTACCAATGCGGAGGAAGTGCAGATGCTTAAATCCCACCACTTCTGGATAATTCCTGAGTTTAGCAGCCCTTATTGTTCCAAAGCAAGATTATAGCCTAGGAAGAAGCATCCTGCAGAACCCAACCCCTCCTGCCCTACAGCTCTGCAGAGATTCTGTGTGAATTAAAACAGTAATGTATTTGTATGAGTGATGTCCAGCTGTGTCCATACCCACAGCACATTCCTCTGAAATGTGTGTGGTTGGATGTGAGGTATATAATAAAGTGGTAAGGCCAAAGCTCAATCTGTCCATCTCTCATTTGCCTTAAGCAACTGGTTTTGGGTGCACGATTCCTCGTGCTTTGTCATGAGCAAACAGGCAGCCAGTGCTCTGCTGTCTGCAGCCCTGAGCCCTTCAGCTTTAGGCTGCTGGCTTTGTGTAGCCAGCTGTGGTGCTGGTACCAAATGGCACGGCTCCAGCTTTCCTTATAACCTGCCAGATTGTGCCCAGCTCCTTTGCCATTCAGTTAAAGGAAACTGTCGTGTGCTGGGAGTTACAACCACACACCACGGCCAGGGTTTGCCTTATGTGGTTGTGGCTGTCGTGGTTTAACAGGGCAGGGAGCTGAACTCCACACAGCCACTCCCTCACTCCCCACTGCCAGTGGGATGGGGGAGAGAATTTGGGGGAAAGAAGTAAAATTTGTGGGTTAAGATTAAAATGGGTTAATGATACAGAAACTGAAGAGAAAATAGTATTAATGACAACAACAACAACATGTTCTGTTGATGTACAGAACACGTGATACAAAATGCAGTTGTTCACCCCTCACCAATGCCCATCCAGTTCCTGAGCACTGGTCCTCTGCCTGTTTTCCCCCTGATTTACGTGCTGAGCATGACACCATATGATATGAAATATTCTTTTGTCCATTTGGGGTCAGCTGTCCCAGCTGTGTCCCCTCCCAGCTTTTTGTGCACCCCCAGCCTCCTTAATGTCAGGGTAGGGTGAGAAACTGAAAACCTCTTGCCTTTGTGTCAGCACTGCTCGTCAGCAACTAAACCAACAGTGTGTTATTAAAATCATTGTCATCCTAAATCCAAACCACAGCACAAACAACTAGGAAGAAAATTAACTCTGTTCCAGCCAAAACCAGGTCAATGGCAAAACTGAGCCCTCCTGGGCTTCAGACAATGGTCTGTGCATCCCAGGCAAACCCAGCCCAGAGGGAACTGCTGAATTGTCCACTGGGGGATTGCTGGAGGATGTGCACTGGTAAACTCTAAACGTGTTTCCAGGGGCAGGGGAGTGACGGCTAAAATATACTGGGAATGGGTTTGAAGAGTTGTAAGAAGATGAGTTTAAAGGTAGCATGATAGGTATGAGTATGTCTGGTCCAAAGGGTTTCTGTGAGAGACAGTGCAGTTTTTTGAGCCATTGCTAAGCTGTGTTGCTTTAATGTCCCTTCTGAGCCAGCTTTCACTTCCTTCTCTATTTTAATGGTGGAAACTTTTGTGCCTTTAGCTGTGGTGTGGGTTAGAGTTCCTGTGATGACAGCGCAGAGCCCAGATTCAGGGAAATTCTTCAAAACCCAGGCCAAGGAAGGCACAGTGTCTTTTAAGCTGTTTTAAATTTTTCCCACTAAAATTGAGTGGAAACAGGGTATATGATTACTGCCAACTGAAAAATTATTCAGAGAAAGACAAGGGTGTATTTTAAATAAATAAAATATCATATGTGTTTATATGCATGCAAATGTGCACAGAAGATGAGGAGAAAAGAGAGCCATATGGCAATGGGTTACAAACGGCTCTACTGCTTAGGGAAATTAATATCTCTAAGCTTTGATATATATGAGCCTGCTGGGGTTCAGATGTTCTCATGCTGGTGCTTTAAGAAACCAATTAACAAACATTTGGAAGACAAAACACTCAGCCAGCATCCAGCTTAAAAATTCAGAGAAGATACCGTTAAAAAAGGACTTAGAAAAAAGGTTGGGGCTTCTGCTAAGACTGAAATACACATAAGATTTAAATGAGCTTGTTTATTTTTTATATATTGTGCTGTTCTGTAGCTATTGTACATATTAAGTATGTTTCCTGTATGTATACTGTTTACACGTCTTTTATCATAGCCTCTAAAAATATTGTATTAACATTAACTTCTTTAATTACTGAATGAGAGTAATTAAAAGAATCCTTTAGAGACACCAATCACTTTTAGTCAAAATACAGGCTTTTCACCTTCATATAAAAAATTAAAAGTATGTATACAAAATTCCTTCCTTTCCTCTGTGTCTTTGTTAGAAGACCAAACATTTATCAGGAAAGACATGCACCGGAAACTGCACAAAGGTAAATTCCTCATAGCAGAACATAAACAGCCCAGCAAAGCTGCTCAGTAGTGGTTTCTTTGCACTTAGGCTGAGACTGTGCAAGGCCTATATGCCCTAACCCACATGAGTGGGACTTCTTAATGTTGTGCTTTCGTAGGAAAGAAGAGAAACAGGCATGGTAAACAGTGCACCATGCTATTTGTGTAGATTTACTCTGAAGGAATATTAAAGATCACATCATATTCCTGTGAGACTGGAGAGTGGTATTGCTAAACTTATTAGGAGATGTAATCAGATATTAATTAACTGACAACCAGCAGCATTCAATGTCTCCAGTAACCTGAAGTCCAAGCCATGAGCAGCCAGCCTTTCCAGGGCAGTGCTATTGGAAGTGGCGTCAAAAGCTTTTCTAAAGTCCAGGCAGACAAAATCCACAGCCTTTCCCTCATCCAGCACAAGTAGGTCACCTTGTCATAGGAGATCAGGTTAGCCAAGCAGCACCTCACAAACCCACACGGGCTGAGTGTGATCCCCTGGTTGTTCTGTTGTGCCATGTGATGAAGATGACCTGCTCCATAACTTTCTCTGGCACTGAGCTCAGGATGACAGGCCTGTTGTTACCTGGATCCTCTTTCCCACCCTTTTTGTCCTTGGCTGTCGCCCTTGCTGACCTCTAGTCAACTGGGAGGCCCTGGGTTAGTCAGGACTGCTGGTAAATGATGGAGAGTGTCTTGCTGATCATCTCTGCCAGCTCCAATTTGGCCGGGATAGACTCGTGTCTAAGTGGTGAACGTGAAGAATGTGCTCTAGTCTCAACACATTGCTCAAACCTATTGCTGGTGTGACTGTCAATATCTTGTCTTCACAAGCTACATCAGCTGGCATTTTAATGTTTTTGTTTCTCTTGGAGAGAGGATAGGGGATGCATTTATCTTTGGATGAAATAACTGTGTGTATCCATTCTGACTTCCCTTTCTACCTGTATTCTTTCACATCAAGTTCTGAGTTGTCCTGTTTGCTAAGAAACTCTGTGGTCATCCTGTTCAGATGCCATCTCCTGGTTTTGTTGTTTTGGTTTGGGTTTTTGAGTTGTTTGTTTGTTTGTTTTAAATTACTGTTTTTACCATTCCAGCTGCTTGGTAACGTGTGGCAGGCTGAGGAGTTCCTTGCCATTAAGCTGAGTATCATGGCGTGGTTCTGTACCACCTTCCAGATTTCACTGTAATCAAGAGAGAAGAATGTGTCTGCCTTCACTTGAAAGGCAGCCACGTATTGTAAATCATCAAACAGGAACTGCAGTAAGTTGGGGGAAGGAAAACACAAAATGTGATGCCCTCAAAATTCAAGGTCCTTTGGTCAGTCTATAAAAATTTGAGTGGGAGTAGAGTTATTGACACACATTCTTTGTTGCTTCAGCTTTGATTTTTTTGCCCATGCTATTACTAGACGGTTTAATTCTTTTAGCTGCTTTTTCGACACTGAATCCCAGGAACTTACGA
>WAAG01053366.1:32339-61835 GCA_013390105.1 Tichodroma muraria | reverse complement strand
GCCTCAACAAACTAAAGACTCAAAATCCATTAGAAATCTTCAGGTTAAGAGTGTGAAAACATACGTCAAGATTCAATATGGGTAGAAAGCTCTTGCTTGTAAAGATATGACATAAATCATCAATTACTTGGTTTAATTCATACTCTCCATATGGGTCTCACTTCTTTTTGCTGCTAGGGATTTTTTCTGGCTTTCATTTGCATGCCAGAAAGTAAATATTGGCAAGTTCAGACTTCCACATCATCAGCTGTTTGGGATCCATTCATTTGTAAAGTACTCTCTACACCTAGCTGTGTATACAAATAGAAGTGATTTAGCTAGCACTTATTGAGGATTAATACCTAGGATGAATTGTATCTTCACACTGCTTTCCAATTGGCTGCCTAAACTAGAGGATTTAGTCACTCCTATTTATGTTGAGCCATTTATTTATGGTGCTTGCTGATAAACATGAAATTGGTGTCTTGCTTGGCAGAGTTTGTTTGTTTGTTCTCATTTTAAGGTTTTAAACACAGGTATATGAAGCCATAACAAGTTTCCTCTGCTGGCAGGGGTGGCTCAGGTGGTACCTGCTTGGCCACAACTCTCATGCTAAATTGTATTGTGCTGGATTTTCCCTTGGACTCAAATGCTACTGATGCAGAGTTAAAAAGTGATCCCAAAGGAAAATGTTGGATTTTTTCAGTCTGCTCTGGAGTTGACTGAGATAAGCAGTGTGTAAGTGCTAGTGAGTCAGCTGCAGAAGTGGATGCATGGGTTGCCTTTTCCCTGGCATATGCTGGCTCAGACACACCTNCAAATGTATTAAACATTTCTTAGTGAAGCAGTTGCTCTTGTGGAGAATACCCAACTCCACCATAAATGAAGTTGTGCTAAAATTTATGCTATGAGTGGAGGTAGGCAAACTTTCATCCCACTTGGTTCTCCTGATGGGGTTTAGGTGCTTCATTAAGATTGCTGCTCAGTTAAGTAGCTGAAAATAGATGGTGGTATTCTCCTAGAAAGTCCTGGAAGCTCACAGCAAAGTTTTGTTGTGAGAGGAGTTAAACATCGCATTTAGAACCTTTGGGGTTTTTTAAGTGTTTTATTTGAAATCTAAAAATGCAGTTACTCTGGAAAGCTGTCCTTTCCAGTGTGTTGTTCTCCCTGCATGGATTCTGACCTGTCCCTGCTGCCATTTGCTGTGGTGCCAGGGAAGTTCCTCCCAGCTCTGTCCAGCTGAGACCCTTGCTCAGAGACCATCAGGTGTTCATTCATTCCAAGGGATAATTCTCTGGTAGGAGAGAATTTTCCTTTTCTGCTGCCAGAACAGAACAAAATACTGAAGACAGTCAAAACTGAGACATAATTTTTGTGGGTTTCATGTGCCTTTAGAGGCAGCAAATCAGCCCATGAGAGACTGCTTTTTGTCTGCCTGGGGATTTGTACCTGCAGTGGGCTACTAGAAAGACTTGAGGGGAGAAGGGGAAAAAATCAGTGTGAACCTGAGAAGCACAAAAGAGGAATCTTTTATGTCCTGGAAGTATCACCTCTGTAGGGATAAACCTATTAACCTTTCTTTCTGTGACACTTGGGAAGACTCTAGTTGACAGAGGTTTGTTTTCACTACATCAATAAAAGAGGGATCTTGGCAGCCTGGTTTATCCTCTCTCTTTTTTTTTTCATCTTTTTATCTGCAAAAGAAAATTGATGTGTTTTCTGTGGTGTGCTCAGTACCACCGCAAAAGACTATGCCTAGCACGTTGCACACCAGCCATTCATTTTCTATGAGAGAAATCTTTGATCCTTTGATATGCCATGGAATTCAAGTGCCATTTACAATTGTTGCTCACTGAATTTTTGGAAGAGAAATATTTTTTCACAAAGTGTAAAGAATGCTCTCAGCTTGATTGTGCTCTCAACTAAATTAAAAAACATATGTTCTTACTAAATGAAAAATTAGTTTGGTTTTTGCTTGGTTTTCTACATTGATTGTTTTCCACCCAGTTCAACAGTGACATGAAGAACTACAAAGTATGTTTTCTATAAATTTTACCAAAACAAGGTACTGAGAAGAGGAAAGAAACCCTAGTAATATGCCACAGCTGAGGCAAAGCTCTGACATCTTTAGTCAGAGCTACTTTTCTTTCACACCAGTGTCAGGAAATCCCTCAAAGAAATTTCTATGAAACAGGATTGACTACTCTCTTCTTAATAAGTGTGGAACAATTTGTTCCAAAGAGTGTGCCTATCATTAACTAAACACCTAAATACACATGGGTGTAATCTGTGTCCAGTCTGGAGTCTGACTGAATTGCAAAGACAGCATGAAAGTGCATGAGGATGGAAAGGACACCAGACTGCTGGACAGCATGGGCCTGGAGGAGAGTTTTAACCAGGAGAATGGTGAAGACAGCCTGCATTCAGGCTGGTCTGTGGAAATTTTAGAAACTTAACACTTGATTTGATATGATATCCCTAGGCCCAGTCTTGCCCATGGACCTCCCTGCATGGAATGCACTGTTCTTTGTTGGCACAGGCAACACTGGGAGCGAATGCGGCCGGACAGGGACCTGCACATGCTCTGTATCCCTGAGCACAGAGAGGGGAATAATTTACACGGGCAGAAGCACCACCATACAGATGGAATTCTGCCCCCCTTCATCTGAGCCGGCACATCTGAAATGCAAGGGGATTTTCAGATGAGATTAGGACTGGAAAACAAGAGTACCTCTGCTTTAGTACTTTATAGTACTTGGCTAAACGTAGTGAAGAGGAGCTGCAGCACCCAAGTGTTCTTTGCTAATTTAGGTGGATTGCCTTTATTTTTTTAGAGAGAGAGTGGGTTTGTTCAAGCTCACTTTCAACAGTGATGACAGGAAGACATCGCAAATTACACTCCAAATTATCATGGCTAAAAACCTAGCTAATTATCTGGGTTTGAAATTAATTAAACTTCTGCCTTTTCAGGTCCTGACCTAGATGCCTGTTCATGGTTTGTTGGGTTTTTTTCCTTCCATGCTGCTCATATCTGTTTTCTGTCACTTCATATCTGGATATTGCATGCTTTCTCCTACAGGTCTTGGATGATGCACTGAACTGCTTTGAAGGTCCCTTTCCCCATGCACACCCACCCTGCCTGGTGACCCTGACTTGTGTCTGAAGTTCTTGGAATTGAAGATCACTCCCACAAGTACCAGGCACTGGTGACAAAAATTACCAAGTCCTCCATTACTCTAATATTTACTGTGACTGAAGCAGGTGCACCTAATTTTGTGGATTTGTTTTTTAATCTTTCCTAACTGAAACAGATGGAATCTCTGAGACAGCCAGTGTTTAAGAGATATTTTCCCCCAACTGTGATTACTTTGTAAAGCTGAACTTCCACTGGCAGAAAACAAATCCTAATTCAAAGCCTAGATACTTACAGGACTCTTTAGTTCTTCCTCTCTAGCTTCTCAGAGGATCCAAGCTGTTGATACTAAAATATTTTGCAAATTAGGTCTTGAGTATCTCATTTTGCACATGAAGATTATTCAGCTTAACATGAAAGTGTGTCTAGCTCTAAGCAACAAGGGAGTTTGCAGCTCTGATTAGCCACCCAAACATAAACATTTTGCAGCTTTGATTACTCATCCAGTTAGGAATAGTTTAGTTTTAATACAGAAAGATATATTTGCAGGAATCTTAGCAAGTACTTTCTTTGAAAACAACTAACCTATGTAAAATCAAGGACGTTCCTTGGTCAGTCCTTGTGCTGATTTATTCAAGAAGCAGTGGCAGCTGAAGGGAGGGAAAAGGAGCTGGAAGTGGTACATGTTGTGATGGACTCTGGTATCTTTAATCTTATCTGGTATCTTTTTCTCTGGTTCACATACTCATCTCCTCAATTTGCAAGTTCTGAACCATGTTCTCAATATAAAATTTAGATTAAAAAATACTTCTTACCAAGCTCTATCCTCCAATTTCATGTGGCATTATTAAAGGAGATACAGTGTAGTGCAATCCTGTGGTTTTCCTTGGTCCAACACTGCAATTCTGAAACTACTCATCCTGAAAGGCAAATTCTATGCTACGCAAGCTTTTCACTGCTTTCTTTCACTTCTATTACCAGCTGGATCAACAGTCAGAGTAATTACTCTATGCTTAAGTAATTAATACTCTATATTTCAACCAGCTTTAAAAAAATACCAAACCAATTTTTGATCTATTTTTATTTATTGATGGGATTGATGATAACAGATGAAGAAGCAGAAGGTGTTTTTGCCTTGTCCTTCCATTCCTGATCAGTAAAACATGACAGTAGTTTTCAATTAATTCTAATTAATTTTCAATTAATTTCCTCAAATGAGTGACTATGAACAATGACATTCTAAAGATTGGAGCAATGATGGATTAGTTTGGTACAGCTCCTAGTCATGCTGACAAGAAATGATTCATGTGACATTCTCTCTTCACGTCACAAAAATTAGGTTTACAAACCCTTAGTCATTCTGTAAAAGATGCCACAGTAACAGACCGCTTCAACCTTTATGGTGATTTATAATTTAATTAAAGAGAAAATGTCCCCTTTCCCCCTCAGAACTTGTTTCTCATTTACAGAACTACCTGGGGAATATACGCATGTGGATCTGAACATTACTTCCTTTAATCCTTTGCCAAATGAATTTTGCAAACTTTAAGTACTCAAACCTCATAAAGACACAGTCCCTGGTAATGCAAAGAACCTGTTGCTTAGCCACACATTTTGCAATTTATGCATTAGCCTATTCCAGACACATTACTGGGGAAACAACAATTAAACAACTGAAAAAAATAAGTTAAATAGAAACCAGGACATAAAAAAATGCTCTATACAGCTTCTCTAAGTAGTGGAAACTTTCCTGAAAATGAATAAATGAACTGGGAGAAATTTTCTATTGGAAACAATCCCAGGACATTAAGAAGATTGGAAATTTTAACTGCAAGAAAAATTTGTGTTCCAATTCAACTGCCTCATCCAGCATCAGGAAGATTCTCCAAGAAGTTTGTTTCTTCAGTATCTTTGCACAACAGGGCTCCTCTCACTTACCCCGCTGTGCAGACCTGTGTCAATGCCTCAGCAGCAGACTCTGCCCTGCAGCACACGTCTGAGGGACATGGCCAGCCTGGCCACTGTGGTTGATCCAATCTGGGCTGAGCATGGACGCAGGAAGCTGCCTGTGGGTCTGTGCCTGGCACCAAGGAAGGCCAAGCGTGTCCTGGGGGGCATCAGGCCCAGCATGGCCAGCCGGGCAAGGGAGGGGATTGTCCTGCTCTGCTCTGAGCTGGGGTGGCCTCACATCAAGTGCTGGGGGCAGTTCTGGGTGCTACAACATGAGAAAGACATTAAACTATTAGAGATTGTCAAAGGAGGGCAACAAAGATGGTGAGGGGCCTTGAGGGGAAGCCATATGAGGAGTGGCTGAGGTCACTTGGTCTGTTCAGCCTGGAGGAGACTGAAAGGAGACATCATCACAGTTACAACTTCCTCATGAGGGGAAAAGGAGGGGCAGACACGGATCCCTGCTCTGTGGTGACCAGCGACAGAACCTGAGGGAATGGCCTGAAGCTGTGTCAGGAGAGGTTTAGGTTGGATTTTAGAAAAAAGTTCTTCACTCAGAGTGGCTGGGCACTGGAACAGCTTCCCAGGGAAGTGGTAACAGCATCAGCCTGACAGAGTTAAAGAAGTGTTTGGACAATGCTCTTGGGCACATGGTGTGACTCTTGGGGATGGTCCTGGCACAGCCACGAGTTTGACTCAATGATCCTTCCAACTCAGCTTATTCTGTGATTCTGTGTTAATAAATTATAAATTAAAATTAATAAATATATAATTTATATAATATATAATAAATACAATAACTATTATTATATAATAAATTATATCATATAAATATATAAATTGTAAATATTGTGCCTTCGTCATGGGCATAGTCTCAGGCCCTCTGTGCCTGTGCTGTGGCAATAAGTGCAGCCAAGACCAAGAGCTTCCCAAAAACTGTGATAACCAGGTTACAAAATATCAGAGTGGCACTCATGGAAATAAATGCTCAAAGGCATTTTTGCATGGGCGTCCCCATGAAGACTAACCTGTTTGATTAAACAACCATTATGGTGGAGAGCACTGACTGCAGGATAACACCCCCTGTGATGTCCTCACTGATGCTAGAATTAAGAGGGCATCATCTTTCATAAAACTGAGGCATAGGATTTACCAGAGACATGTACCTGTCAAGTGTAAACCTTGTACAAAGCCAGTCTCTCAAAATAGCAGCTCCACAAAGCACATGTTCTGGCAAGCAGAAAGGACACTTTGACTGTGGGGACTTGTGCTAATTTTAATGTGTCCCAAGGGTTTCAATATTTTGTCTTAGTGAACAAAGGAAACCAACTGAAGTCAGAAATCAAGCTTGGACTTCCTTCCAGCCAGAAAACATCAAATGAGATTTGCAGCATGAACAGCACATTTAGGGATAATAAATGGCCTAGAGCAAAAGGGAAAGGATGCATGAGATAGAATCTTTGTGGGAAAAATAAAAAATAAATCCTTCTGAACAGATTAGAGATAAAAATATCTTCTCCCAGAAGTCTGGAGAATGAGTCCCTGCTGCAGAGCTCAGAGATTACCTGTTTTTCATTTCTCTTACTGATGTCAGTGTATGTGGATTACACCCACTGTTAATAAACACAGGTTTTAGTTGTTAGCCTTATGAGATATAAATTCAAAATTTACATTTAGCTGCTTCACTGATGACAGCTGTCCTACATATCCACGGTGTTCACTTGGGTTTACTGAGGGATAGCCCTTTAAAGAGTGTCTTTTGAGTATAAAGAATTAAAAGAATGTGTTTCCCATTTTGAGGTATTTTTTGATGCAGTCTTTTATTCCCCACTGTGCATTTAATATGCTCATGTAGACTTGCTGCTTCTGGCACAGTCTTAGAGATTAGATTTCTGAAATACTGACATAAGTCCAGCTATATTGCTGAAACCATAATCAGAAAAATCTGACTTTAGACAGCTCTCATTAAGTGGGAAAAGAAAATCCATTCCAGTGTCCTGTTATTTAAAAATAAACTTGTAATTAATTAGCCAATGCTGTTCTGCAAAGCTTTTAAGCACACAGAAGTCACCAAGAGTGTATTTATGTTTGATGAATTTGGTGGTAGAGAGAATTTTAATAGCACTTCATCACAAATTCAGAATCTTTGAGACAGGCACTTACAAAACTGTAATTATTTAGTGCTGTAATTAGATGGTATTTACCCCTTCTATACTGTTTTTCGACCATGTCCAGTTGGTGTTTCTTTGCATTGTAATACTCATTTCTATTGTCCTTTCATTAACCTCTGGTGAAAAATACAATCTGCAAAAAATCTAAACCACTTTTTTTCTGTGAAAAATGTAATTCCATATTATAATAAAGTTTGTTTTCTTATTCTTGTTTATAATAGAAGAATAATACTTTTAGGGTGAAATAGTATCTTTTATTTTCTGTCCTAACATTCCAGGCAGGAAACAGTGCACAAGTCAGTTTCAGATCTGGATGTAAAGGATGAAACTGCTGGCAGAGAACAAAACAACTGCTGAGTTTAATTTTGTTATGGAGACTGGCTGGAAACCTTTGGAGAAGGGGAGTCATAAATAAAGGATAGTAAGGTCATTTAGTTCCCATGAGGTAGAGTGGCTGTGCCTGTGCTAACACTCAGACTAGGCCACCATCTGCTTGCCAGCTCCAGGCCCAACAGGCACCACATGGTCTCTGTCTGTACCATATAAACTCCCTTACCCTCAAAAAGTGGGTGGCAGCACTCAAAGTGCTTATTTGGAATATTTCCAGGCCAGGCAATCTCCCATCCCTCCCCTGTGAGGGTGTCACTTTGCTGGGGGCTAGATGTGCTCCAGGGACTGAACAACAGCTTGACAGTGTTGGTGGCAGCGGGACAGTGCCCAGCCTGAGCTGCTACTTCATTCACTACTATTCACTACTATTCACTACAGGTAGTTATCACCTGCAGAACTGTATTCCTTAGCACCAAATATTTATTTTAAGAAGTCACAATAGAAGTAGCCTATTGAATTTTAGCCTGATAGTCCAGAATGTCATAGCACTGGGGAAAAGAAACCAGATTTTGTAATATAGAAAAATGCAGTCTTATTATGCAAGTTCAGTCCGTGGTCCCTTATGTTTTCTAGTACATCAGACACAACAGTCTCTCAAGCATCTTGTCACACTCTATTTTAGTGTAACAGCAACAGCTTTTGAAGTTTCTTTGATGTGCAACTTGTTACTAGACACGATCTCTAAAAAATTAGACGAACCTGTTCTCACTGCGGCAGACATGGCCATCTGCCTCTCCCACACATCCACTGTAGCCTCTCACAGCCTTGTTCACGCTTTTAATTGTTCTGCATAAACAGGGTAGGATACAAGATAACATTTTTAAATATCAGGTTTACATTATAAAGAGTCAATTTTTGAAGACGCTTCCTCCCATCAGAGCTGTCACTTCCTATTTCCTTCCTAAATGTGTGTCCTATATGCTAAATAACTTACTAACCCTTTGTAATTTCTGCTCATTGTTCCCCTGAATGACAATGTCTGCCTGAACATAATACAGCCTGCCTTTCAAGATACCCTAGATCCTTCCATAATTACCTTCTAAATGGGTTTTTCTGTATTTCAGATATAAATCAGTGGCATATGAGACAAATCTGTTATCCCAATTTTCTGTCTGTACTTTCCCCAGACACTGGGAGTTGCATTGTGTTAATGTTTGTTTTCTTTCATAAAGTTATTGTCTAGAATTGAAAGAAAAACCTGTTTGGATCAACAGGGATTTGGTCCATTGTTACAGGACCTCTTTCTGCTGTGGAATTGGCAGCAGAATTGCATAATTGCATTCTGAAATTAATATAAGCTCAAGGTATGCCCATCACAGATAGAGCTCATCTCAAAAACCATACTTGTTGGATGGGTGACACTTATTTTAGACACTACCTGTTTTCTGTACTTTATTTTATTAGAAGTTATGAGTTAAGTGAAGATTTTGGGTGAAAGTCTATTACTAGTCTTATTTTCATTATTCCGTATCTGTATATATCCAAGCTGTAGGATATAAAATGGCTGTTAAGAATGAGATGGAGCATTTATCTCCTCTACACAAAATAGAAGTTCATCACATGAGATTGTAATTATTTTGCATGGTTTCTTGTACTTTGGGTTTTGTCCCATGCTTTTGGCCTTGGCAGACCAAGAGATTTTCTCTTCTGCCTGTTTGGATCCAAAACGTGGTGCAGGGCAGAAATACCTCTGTCTGATGGAACACCATGCACTCAGGCTACAGCTCTCTCAGCACAGATGGAACTTTGTTTTCCCTTAATTTTTCCCCAATGAAATCAAGTGCTGAGAGTGGCTGCAAATGCCAGCATAAGCCTGAAGAGACTTGAGGAATTCTGATGAAAGAGGAGTGATCAATCTGGAAGGTGTAATAGGTGTTTGTCAGTGCTGCCCTGGTGCATTTCTGTAGGGTGTTGGGTGTTGTGTTATGTCACAGTATTGCTTTTGGAAACAGCATCCAGTGATAGGTGTAAGCACAAGTACTTCAGGAGGGAAGCTCAGTGAGCTGTAGTAAAACTTGGAGTTCCACATGGCTGCAGGATGCTGAGCCCCTCTGGGCCCTGCTTTGGGCTGATGCTCTGCCAGACACTGGTGCCCTGCCCCATGAGCATTTCCTCCCCACCAGCAGCCCAGCACCCTCAGCTGAGACCAGGATGTGCCCTCGGCAGTGCCCTGCTTAACTCTGTACATCAAACCATCAAATAAGAGCACACATATTATAAACTTCACAGAAACTCCCAAAACAAGCAGAAAAATTAACTCTTTCACTTGCAGTAAGAGAGAAATGTAGGAGAAATAGGACAATTATGTGTGTTCACCAAACAAACAGTTCATCCTAGTGGTAGAGAATAAAAGTTGATACAATCTAGAGCTGTTAGGGAGAGCTGAAAGAGTGAATTTTGTAGGGAGGAACTTAAGCTTGACTTGATAAAATCTCTAGGACATCTATTCCAGTGTTTGACCACATTCACAGTAAAAGGCTTTTTCCTAATGTTTAAGTGAAATTTGCTGTATTTCAGTTTATGCCCATTGCCTCTTGCCATCACTGAGCATCCCTGAAAAGAGCCTTGGAGCTTCTCTCTATCAGGTAGATAGAAATTATTTAGTGATAATTATTTCATCATTATTATAATTATTATTATCAATTATAGATATTATTATATTATAATTATACGTGTGGGTAAGATTCCCTGAACCTGCTCTTTCCCAGGTTGAAAAATTCCAACTCTCACAGCTTCTTCTCATATGTCACATGCTGCAGCTCCTTCATCACCTCTGTAGACCTTCACTGGACTCATCCCGGCATATCCATGTCTCTCAGGTACTGAGGCCCCAGCACAGTATTCCAGATGTATTTCACCAGGGTTGAGCAGGGGGGAAGGATCACCTTCCTTGGCCTGCTGACAATGTTCTGTCTCATATAGCCCAGGAGGTTCCTGGCTGTCTTTGCTGCAGGTGGCTTTTGCTGCCTCGTGGTCACTGTGATCACCAGGATCCACAGTGCCTCATGTCCCCAGAGCTGCTCTGAGGTCAGCTCCCACCACCTACCAGAGTGTGGGGTTATCCAGCCTCATGCAGACAACGTGAGTCGGGTACAAATGAAGAGATTAAGAAACCTGCTACCTGAGATTCACAAAAGTGAGCAAGACCTGACTGGAAATTGAGCCCTCTGTCTTCAGGACTAATGGTAGAGCATTTACCTAAGAAATGAGAGGCATGAATTGGGCTTTAGTCCAGCTCTAGGGAGTTTAGCCATTCTATATATCCTGATCCTCAGGAGACTGAGTTTCCTATGCATTGCCTTGAGGTAAATCAGAGCAGATCAAGTAGCTCCACTCATCCTCTTGAGGCTGGGTTCAAGCACAATTGGCTGACTTCACCAGAAAAGCCAGGCAGTACCCATGGAGTACAGGAGCCAACTATGCTGATTGTAGTGAGCAAAGAACAAAGTGGCTTCTGGTCTCTGCCCCTACTCCCAGGAGTTTTTGCTCCTTTATTATTTATTTATTTATTTTGTTTAATGCTGTCCAATGTAAAATACATAAATAATCCTTGTAACAGGGACAAGGATTCATATGAACCCCCTCTCATTTAAGCACTGTAACTACTGCTAGACTACTCACACACTGCTTTTCCTTCAGGAAAAAAAAGACTGCATTTTTCGGGATCTCATTCCCCCACAGGTGAAAAAGGATGTTGTTACATTTTCTGTCCATTTTGCCAGAGACAGCAAGATGAAAGGTGTGTATTCAAGTGGTTGTTAAAAAATTTAAATTGCAGTATAATTATCTTGCTCAACATTTTATTAGAGTAGCAGCAAAAATCCATTGCAAATTAATCCCCAGAGCAGCATGCATCCAAGAATTACAAAATGCTTATTTAGAACAAAAGTTGTTCTACATTTATCAATAGTACATTTCTCTGAACAATTTCACAATATTTATAATAAACAAACGTACAAACCACATGAAGTGAGAGAATGAAAACAGCATTACTCTGGATAGGTGAAGAAGAAATTCCCTCTAAACCAGTTGCTCTTACATAGTTTGTTAGAATTCAAATTTTCAAGATTCAGCTCCCAAATTAATGAATTCAGGAGTCCAAATCACTTTGGCTGAGCCAAATTAACTGGCATTTGCTGTATCACTGTATGCCAGTAGCAATGAAAGAATCATGAGAAAACAAACTCTTATTGAAAAGAACAAAAGAGCAAAGAAACAGTTCTGTCTGAAGAAGATATAAAATATAGAAAGATAATTTTCAAATTTCACTGCAGTTTGTAGCAAAAGAAACAACTGTTCACACACATAGCAAATAAATAAATAAACACAGACAGCACTGTTGAAAGAACAATTTATCTTTTCACATTCTTGAAATTATGGGTTTTTTTCCATGGTGACAGTACTCCGATCTGGGGAGTGTGAGTATATGACTTATTTAATTAATTTATTAATTAATTAATTTTTAGAATAGCTTTTTACAAAACAAACAAAATTGTCAACTTCCTTAGTGACTGATCCAAGCATTCACTGTGTAGCTGGAGAGGTACTGCAGCAACTCCTGAAGCAGAATCAGTCCTTCAGTCCTTTTTGCTGGATAACTGTTTTTTAAGGCATACTGCTGAGATCTTTATCATTTGACTTGTGTCATCCATTTCCACAGGAGAATCATAAACCCTTTTACAGCACATTGGAGCTTCTTTGATATATCTCCTTTACTCTGAACTCAGGGCGGTCATGTGATAATTTGAACCAAAGTGTGTTACAAATACACCTGACCTTTCTCAGTTGCACAGTTTACTTTCACTGAAGGTTCTGAAATCTCAGCATTTCAGAAAGGAAGCAGCATATCTCCCCAAGCCAGATGGAAAAGCAGCACCTCTTCTGTCACATTCTGGATAAACTTCTAAAAAAAGGTCCAATAAGAATGCAATCCCTTACATAAAATACATTAAATAAGGATATAGGCATGGATTTCAGTGTTGCTACGAATCAGACAATTCTTTCAGACTAAATGTTGCAAAGGAGTTTGCTATCCACAAAATAAATATACAAATATAGTTATATTACTGCAGTCAGTAGTTGACATTGAGCCACTTTAACTTCTAGCAAAAAAATTGATAAATTTAAAACCACATAATGTTTTAAAAAAATACATGCTCACATATATGATTCACAACATCTGAGTACATGAAAAAAGATTGATTGCTGTTCTAAACAGAAGGGCAAACAGAAATAGTCACATTAGCATGATGTCTGAAAAAGTTTTGCAGTGTTAGCTGCATATCAGTATAAATTTAGCATGGATTTCACAACTAACATCTATAAAGATACAGTCACATCGCATTATCAGTTAAAATCACACCTTAGCTTAAATATACAATTTTAAATACTACGTTTTTGCACCCAATTATACAACAATAATTTCTGTTAGCACAAATAAATACCAGAAAGAAATAATTTCATTTTTGTTATTCCCGGTGATGGTGGATGCAAAGTCACCTACACAGATTTTAGCCCTTGATGAGGCATCACAAAGAATATGGGCTTAAATACCTCACCTGAGTATCTGGTGGAGCAGAGGCTGAGAAAGCAGTTACTTTCTGAGCAAAAAGGCAAGTAAAGGAGAGAATTCACTTTTGGTACTGTCAGTCTATAAAAGCTGTGGTTCAGTGTGTGCTCTAAAAGGGTTGAGATAAAAGTGTACGTTTGTATTATTGTTAATATACAAATGCTGAGCTCCGTTTTTACCCAGTCAGTTGTGATCCTCACCAGACAGCCAGGTTTCCATGGAATGCTCTTTTTGCCTGCTTCTAGTGCTGCACATCTCGCTCTTTAAGTAGAAAAGCAACTAGTTCTAGCACCTCCTGAGAAATTCTGGAAAGTAGGGCCTGCTCTGAAAGCACTGAATAGGTGCCTGACTGAAAACAGCGTGTGAAGAGCAAAAGGATTTCCAGACATCAGCTCCACCACTGGCCGCTTCCACAGCCTCTCCCTCCAGCTCAGACCAGGAATCAGCTCTCAGCAGCTGCAAGCAGTGCTGGCCTCATCCAGAGTTTGCAAAGGCAGACAAAACTTTGCTCAGTCAGATACACTTTATTCTGAATGTCTGTTGGCTAAGCAACCATAAATTCTTGTGTAAGGTTCACAAATAATTTAATTTTCTTTGTGACAAGTGCTTTGGAGGAAATATTAAACAGGTTGTGGTGTCTCTCCTTGACTTTCCCTTATCATGGCAAACTCTAGCTTTAAGCAAATATAAGCAGTAAAATGCTATAGAACTCTGTATTTTCACATCAAGATCTACAAAGGAAAGGTTTGCCCAAAGCGTGTGTCACAGCTACAGAATTGTATTTATGATATTAATTGCTAGGTACTAATTTGAGAATACATTGGTATCCTTCTCTCTGACTCTTGAGCCCTAGCCAGCTTTGCTTACTTGGCCGACACGGGTCTTACTCTTTCATTTTAGTTATTCCTTATTATTTTAAAAGCAGTCTGGGCATTGCCCTTCCAGTCCTGTGAGGGTTCAGACATCTGCACAGAATCAGACCCCACTGCATATGCCTGCCTGGTGGCCTGTGCTGCTCAGACTGGCAAGCTGGGAAATGCAGAGGATTTGGGAAAGATTGCAACATGGCCTGCATGGGTCCTGCTGCTGGCTTTGCTCCAGACAAAGCTCTGCCAGCTTCTGGAATTTTGTCACACCTACACTGCTGGTTAGAACCTCCTTGCTGTTGGTCCCTTCCATGCCCTGCCATCACTCTGCCAAGGTGGAAAGCGCCTGTGGAGCTCTGCAAAGGTAAAACAGAAGTTAAAGCAAGGATGCAGACAGAACAGGAAAATTCTGTGATTTTGTTTGCAAAATCACAAAATCACAAAGTGAGTAAGGTTGGAAGGGACAACAGTTGGTCATATGGTCCAACCTCCCTGCTCAGGCAGGGTCATCCGAGGGCACATGGCACAGGACTGAGTCCAGATGGCTCTTGAACATGCCCAGCAAGGGAGACTACACAACCTCTCTGGGAAATCTGTTTGCTTCCTCCTTTGCCATGTAGAGAATGTCCAGTAGAGTCCTTTGGATGCAGCAGACACAGGTTCACAATCTTAACATTCAAATCTGAGGCCTATCAGGGTATTTTTAGTTCTCTTTAAGTTTTCAAATATAGTTGAATATTGGTGAAAGTGGCTTGCATTACATAAGTGGCTGTGTAGGCAAAAGAACACTGGATAGGAAAGCCCTACAATGCTGTACAGGCTACCTCTTTCACCCACACTGGCAGGATTGTGACTCTTGGGGATGGGGCTGTGCAGGGCTGGGAGTTGGATTCGATGATCCTTCTAGGTGCCTTCCAATTCAGCCTATTCTGCTATTCTGTGAATCAGGTTTTTGTACATGTTTTTAAATGTCGTGTACAAAAGCTGTGCAGAATGTTATTGACAAACAGGAATACACAGGCATTTTCCTGAGCTTTTGATGCACAGAAGTGAGAAAATGTACTTCTAGCAAGAACAAGAACTGGTCTAGGGCAAAGCCAAAGCAATTAATGATATTTTGTCTGCAGCTACATCAGGGAGACTATGGCCCCCAGCTGCTTATCATGGGCCTGTGTGGGAAGAGCAGGGAAGGGGCTATGCTGGCAAGTAGAAAGCCATGATGACTTCTCTTCTGACAACACTTTATGTCCTAAAGTATTCTAATAGATATACTTTGAGACAAAACATTTAAAAAGTGTCATTTTTCTATGAATTTTCCTCTTTTCCTCAGATATTATCAATATTAAAGCTCTAAACCCCTTCTAGTGCTCTTACACAATTGGTATTGAACCAAGATAAAAGGGGCTGGTAAAAGCCTGTTGCATACCCTTCAACTTGTGTCAAGTTCCAACAGAGTTCAGTAACAGCTGAGACTTACATTTAAAGTGGTACATCTATAAACCTGATTGCTGAAAAAAATAAGATATTTTAAATGCTTCTTACTGACTTTTTAATTTGTTTGTTCCCTGCTGCAAATTCATTGAATAGTCTTCCTATTTCACGCTGCTCAAGGTAAAAATAAACCAAAGAAAAGAAAGATTTTGTGCTCTTCACCATCAGATAGATACCTGTTTACTGAAGCGTGCTGTGATGGCTACAATGAGATTTGCACTGATGTGGGACAAGGGTGTCACTGGCAGATAATTACTGCCATTAGCAGCAATTTTGGCTGCTGTTGGAAGGTCCCCCGGATACTGCGCACTGCTGCCACACATTAGAGCAGCTCGTCTCCTCACCTCTCATCTCCTCAGGGAGTATCATCCACTGCCCCACTCTGTGTCCATGGACGTGTCCTGGCAAGCTCATTCTGACATCACAGACCACTCTTCGGCCAGTTAATGGGAAGAAGGATTTAGGTATTCTGCTGAAGCCAACTCACCGGCCTAAAGTTAGGTTGTGTTAACTACTTCATTCAGTTAGCCTCAATAATATACTCTTTTCACTCCCCAAGATGCTGCTTTTTCTTCTAGGGCACAGGCAGGTATGTAAAGATTTATGGTAGCTTCTGCAAGTCTGTGAGCAGAAATGTCCTTACAATTCATACAATTGGTGGGAACAGAGCATCCAAACATCTTATATGGCTGCATACTCAGAACAAGGTGGGCCTCAGGTCTGAAAATGAGGAGACAAGAAGCAAACTGAGAAAAAAATATTTTACACTCTCATATCATCGGCAAAAACAAATGAAAACTAAGCCTCTTTGTAGATCATCTATATTTTTAAGATCTAAAATGTATTGGTTCACAAACAGCATTTAGGCAATATTGTGTAAAAAAAGCATTGTGAAAACAGTAACGTGCATCATCAAGAGAGATGCGCTACACACGGGGATGCTTGCAGGTAGCACAGAAATGCAGGGGGCTTTCAGCAGTCTCAGAATGAGAGTGCTGGTG
This sequence comes from Tichodroma muraria, assembly GCA_013390105.1. NCBI lineage: Eukaryota > Metazoa > Chordata > Aves > Passeriformes > Sittidae > Tichodroma > Tichodroma muraria. The sequence goes on along the minus strand of WAAG01053366.1, from coordinate 45,285 downwards.
TGTGGGAGAGCCTCTCCCTAGCACCAGCTGCGTGATGGCACCAGACTAGTTAACCCCCAGGTGGAGTCAAGGGGGAAGGCACAAGAAGATGCCCCATTGCCCTCCCTGCAGCCAGCCAGGGCATGCCCAGAGGAATCGCTGAGCTCAGACACCGACATCCCCCTCCTTCCTAAGTGTGTACGAGGCACCATGCCTGAGAGACACTTTCTGATGCTCCACCAGAGCCCACTGTTCCTCAGAAAAGAAGGCTTATTCTGATCATGTCTCCCCATCCTTCTGCATGCTTCAGATCCTCCAAGTCCCCTCATGCCTGCACAAGGCACTTTGAAAGCACAGCTTTCCAGAGCCGGGCAGTTGTCCCTCCCCGCCACGCCCTGCTTGGTGCATGGCCTGTCGCTGTCTGCCAGCCCTCTGCGGTGCTGCCCCGGCTGAGAGCTGCCCCAGCACAGCCCCGTGCCCAGCAACATGCCCTGCTTCTGGAGGACTGCACGGCGGACACTGAAATGCATTAGCTGCTACCTTGGATGACAAACACGTTTCACCAACGGACAGCCTTGCAGAGGACAGGTAGGTATGGGTAATGTCTTCTAGCTCAGTGCTGAAATGATCAGAATCCTTGATGGCATTATAATTTAGGGCCGTGCTGTTACTGGCAGGTTTCTTCTCATGTTTCTGCTGGTAGTTGCACAGTTTCCTGAAGGCTGCTCTGAATTTCTGGGACATGAGATTATAAATTACAGGATTGATGGCACTATTTAAATAAATACAGATTCTGCAAAACAGCAGGAACCAGTTTTCTTGGAAGGGTCTGGAGAGAAAGGAATTGACCACAACCAGGGTGCGGTAGGGCATCCACAGGAATGCAAATAGGATCACAACCACGGCCAGCATCTTGGTAACCTGAGGGAACACAGAAGGAGACAGAAGAGAGGCAGAAGGTTAGTACTCCCCTTGGAATGAACACGTGCATTCTCACACCTCTAGGGCCCAACCAGAACTCTGGACAGACCCTTCAATAGGAATTTCTGATAAATATTTGATTCAGAAAGGTTTTCTTCAGTAGGGAGTACAAAAAAACCTTGGCTTCAAATTCTTCCTAATTTTTGTTAAGTTACTCTTTCCAGATGACCCCCCCCCCCAGTAAGATAACTGTTGTAGACTTTAGATATTTCCACTTATGCTGGAAGGGGGTGTTGATTCAAATGGGAAGAAAAAAGGATACAAAATATTTTTTTTCCAAACACATTAGATCTCTTCTTTTAGACTAGTATAGCCTGTAGAGTAATTGAACATGAAGCCCTTTTAGGTTATCTGGTTTAACAGTCAGCCTAAAACAATTTCCCAAAGCCAAAAATAAGGAGAAAAAAAAAAAAAGAACAATTAGATTAATGTCTATTCCTCAAATCCTCAATATTTAATTAGATCTTCATTATTTCATGTTTACTCTGAAAAGTCAAAGTTTACAGAGCCAGGGGAAAAAAGGATTATCGATAAAACTTGATTGTTATAAGATCTTTATTCTGTTATATAATTTTCTTTTGAAAAAAGAGAAAAAAAAAACAACCTTTGGGAATACCCAGAGTAGCTGAAATGGAGCGAACAAAAAAATAGAAATTTATTTAAACCCACTCTAAAACAAGTCTTTCTTCTGTAAATAGTTTCATTCTAGTGTAGACAGTATTCAGTAGTCTCTACATTAAAGAAAGTTTGAAAGGTATCAATAAAGAAAGTAGAAAATACACAGAAATGTGACATGGGACGATATGGTGACACAGCCTTATGGAAGTCAGGAGATGACTTGGTTAACTGGGTGAAATAGGAAGTGTTGGTACACATTTTGGTGCGTTACAACAGCTTCTTTTGATTGTAGATTGATAAGAGTTTCAAGAGGAGATAACTCCACTAGGATCACTCACAAACCCATGCTAGTTTTAGAAGTGGGTTCAGTTTGAAGTTGTGAGTATATAATTCTCTTGTCTTCTGACCTGATAAGCTCATTATATAGAAACCTGCCATCACATTGCCTACTTAATCTATTTTCTCTTATCTATCTAGAAAGACACACTTTTAAGCCAATTCATTTGATTTGTTATAGGTATTATAATAAAGAATGTGATGAAACTCAAAGTTACTCTACAAATTGATTTATCTTCATCTGTGTAGCGGTCTTTAAATGTACATATTCAAAGGCTGGAATTTTATCTTATAGTTCTCCTCCTTTCATCCTTGCTTTTTCTCTACAGCTATGTTCAGTGGAAGTAAAAAAATAAGACTGAGAAATACAATCTCCTTTTTTCTCACTTGACTGATACATTTCATTATGACTTCTAGACTGCTTTTTTTCTAATTTTCTGTGCACAGTCGTTGTAATAGAGCAAAGTACAAATGTGAATGTTCCAGGTAACTCAAAGTATGATCTCTCCTTATCTCCACTTCTGAAAGGGCCATTCCTGTGAACATGGTGGCAAGGAGAGAGTTGACCCAGTTCTCACCCACTCTGGCTCTCATCCCTCCAGTGCAGCTCCAGCCTGTGCCTCCAAACTGAGCACATCCATTCAGTGGAAAAGAGTCATTCACCTTAGAAAATAATCCACATTTAAAGGAAGAAAGCCACCAGTTTTGGAGCCTGGGTGAACAATGGGACAGAGCCCAACCAACTGATGTATTCCATCAGCTCAGGCATTCAGTGCATACCAGAAGCTCAGCAGGGTACTCCATTATGGTACCTACCAGTCACTGGCAATTTACATTTCTTTCAGGAAAAATTGCTCAGAGGATTATTTGCAGTGTTGCAGCTATCAGCTTGAATCTGGACTAGAAGTAAGTTATTCTTAATGTCAAGGAGGGGGTAATTCAGTGTCACACGATTAACACTGTACAGAAATTTTAAAAAGACTGTTACTCCTCAAGTGACTGTATCCCGTATACCACAAATATATATAATATATCTATGTCTGTATGTATGTATGTAGTGTACAAATTATTACCTGAATTTGTGTATATTGGAATTTGGATGCACATTTTCTTTCTATCGCCATAAGCTTTTACTGCTGGGAACTGAGCACTCTGTAGAGCTGGTTTTCATTTTGCTCAGGTCAATGAACCAACTCCTGTACTCATATGCCTCCACAGAGTCTACATTCAGTGCAAGAGAAGAGGCAGAACCCATGGGTGGCATCTCTGGTGGCATCTCTTGGTGGTTCAGTCCATGCAGGACAACGAGGAGAATTCACTATAATTTTAAACCGTTTGCAGTACATATCCTTCCAAAGCTACCAAAAATGACAAACCTCTCACAAGATCTCTATTGCCTGTCAGAAATTCAGTTTCCTGATCCATCTGACCAGCTGTGGTTGTCTCTGAGACACACGATGAGGCCTTGAGTTCAGGTAGTTATTTGCTCATCAGTAAATCCTTCCTGAGCTGGCTCTGGAGTGTTTCTTCATGCTCAGCTACCTCAGACCATGACTGATGTGCAAATGACAGCAGCTCCGAGGAGGTGCTCTGGCAAGGCTTGCTTTGTCCCAGCATGGGGGCTGTCACCTCACTGCAGGGTGAACCACCACTCAGGGCTTCTGACACAAATTCACCTCAGTTTGCTTTATAGGTGAACCCCTTGTCTAAATACATGACTGAGGCCAAAGCTGCATTCTTATCCACACTGAAAGTCTTTATTGCTCAACATAAATCGCTTAGAGAAAAGTTTGGTTCTCTTTAAGTAAAATGTCATGTCCTTTTTCAAATCACTTCATATGAAACAGAACTAAATATATATTGGGAGGAGGCTAAGTATCTGACAACAGAGGAGTGCTAAGAGGGCAAATTTTAAAAGAACATGTTTTTCATTACCTGTAAGCATATACCAAAGCTCCCTGAAAGCAGCAGCACTACATCCTCCATTCACTGCTCGGGTGAAGGCAAGCATGCACTGACTGCTCTTTTCTTGTGGATGTTCACTGCATGTCCTATGCTCAGGGTACAAATTATGCTTAGTTAGGGGGATTGAGAACATGGCAAAAAGACTTTGGGCAATTTCAGCTTAATCCAGATTTCAAGTGTAGTTTGAATGGTAACAAAGTGCTTGAAATTGAATATGGTCCTGGCTGCACATAAACATTCTTCAAGCTCTATCTTTTTATTTCTGAGTATGTTCTAAAAAATATTCAAAATATATTTTACTAAACAGAGTCCCAATATTTTAATTCTGAACTAGTATCCTCCTTTTCCTTCCTGCTCCAAAAGCATCTCATTCTAAGGAAGTATTTTTATTAAACATTTTCATTATCCTGGTACAAACAGTTTAGTACTGCTTCCTTCTCCTTTGAGTACTCATCTTTCTTACACCAATAAGTAAAAGCAATAGTCACTCTAGTGTTTTAAAGCCATGTAGTAACATCTTTCTTCTTGTGCCTGGTCGTGTTCATTGCAGCACACAGAGACTGTATATCCCAGTCCACAATTTCCTAATCAAAAGAAGTTTTGCAATGAGGAGGAGGATTAAATAAATAGAAGTGTTAAGGTTTTGATATACTCATACTACAAGTGAAACCAAGTGATAAGATTGAGGATTTCATGTAAGCCGTGGAAAACTCATCTTGCCCTGCAAGCTGGAATCTGTGCTTCCTCTGCTGTGAGAGAACAGAGATATTTCTCTGGTGAGCAGGTCATCACAGACTGCAACACTGCCTAAGAGAGGACTTTCTCTAGAGGACAATCTACCTATTACAACTGACCATGATAGCCATCATGACCTTAGATTATTTGATTGGACTAATCAACTTTGTGAGAGACACATACTGTTAAGTGAGCTGGATTCCATCTCAAGTATAAACCGACATGTTTGCTATGTAGGGCTGCATTTATTTTTCTCAGTCCCTTTGATATCTGAGGAAAGTATGGACCTACATGCAAATATGTAATTCAGTATTCATATTATGAATCAGTAAGAAAAGAAATTCTGGGATCTGTGGGCTGCAGGACCACACTGAAGCAGAGGAAAAGGATGAAAAGGAAGGATTGACAAGAGACCAACCTCTGCAACCTGACTGCAACACTCTCTGGCACCATGCTGCTGGTTGCCACAGGGAAGGGACTGAGTGTAACTTGTGGCTATAACAACGGGCAATAAATTGGCAATGTAAATTTTTCCCAAGTCGAGTCTGCACTGCCCATGACAATTACTGATATTTTGTCTGCATGTCTTGTCTTGGATCATGAAGAATAAGAGCACTTCCTACTTTCTCCCCCATTCTCAGCTGAAGCCAACCCCCCTACAGAAACATGTATACGTTTAATTTTATAAAAATGTTCTTGGATAAAAATGAGAACTGCTACAGAACTAGGAAGTGCACACCACATTTTCAGTCACCTTTTCTACTGATCACATGCTGGATATGGTACACTACTCAATCCCTGTAATGCAAACACAGGTCCGAGAAGACACAGAGTTTCACATTTCAGCGGGACTCACTGTCAGGCCAGACTGTATTGTCAGTTATACATGTCCTTGTCAGCGTGGCAGGAAAATTTCCCCTTTGTGTCTTACTACTGTTGAAATTCTAGATTTTTTTGAATATGTACTTGTTTTTTCTCATTTTACACCACTGCCTATCTTTTGCATGTTGCTATCATACGAAAAATATTACTAATTATGCCACACTATCCTTGCTTTGCTTCCTGTGTTGTACTATATGCAAATCCTAGCTTTACTTATAATGAGGCTGCTTTAAGCAATCAGGTTGCTTAGGCTTTTAGAGAAAGTCTTGCTGTCTTTACAAAACATAAAAGATATCACATTATAATCTTCACTTTTTGGTTTCATAATGTAAGATTGTCCATATTCATCAGTGTTCAATGTAAAAAAATTTTCTCTTTTTCAAGTGGTACTGAGCAGAAAGTGATATTAAGAACTTGAAGGGCAGATTATCTTCTACTAATTAATGGACAAAGCAAAACCATGTTAAACACTTCCTATCTGACTATTAACTATAATTGGCAACAAAATTAAATATAACCTAGCCCACGTATTTCTGTTATGTGTTTCCAAGCATAGCTCTAGTGCTCTCTGAGGGTTCAGTGCTCTAGAAGGCAGCCCAGCTAACTTTTGAAGTCTTTGCCATCTCTGTGATAAGAGAACATGGTCCCTCTCATAAACAGTAGCAATTGATGCAAAGTAAGAAGAACATAAAGGATAAAAAGAATGTCCCCAGGGCCAGCTGCAAAGGATGCACCCTGTGTTTCCCATCACTGCACCAGCTGTGCTACCTGCTGCACACCACGTGGTTTACTGCAAATAGCCAGCAATTAATCTACTAACTATATTCTACTGGTGTTATTACACACAGCAGCAAACATATTCAACAATATAAAAAGAAGCTAGTCAAACATATGCCTCAGTTTTGAGCCATCAATACATAAAAATATTTTATGAGAGACAGAGTAACAAAGATATTTAGTATTTACGAAGCAATTTATATATAGACTTCCTTAAACAGACTTTTCATAGGAGAGTTAGAGACTGCTTGACTGCAGTAAATTTTCTGAGTGACATAGTGCCTTAGCTGGGACTCAGCCTCAAGTCTCCCAAACTCCCAGGCTAGTTCCTTCTCTTCAAATTTCAAAAATAAGTCAAGAGTCACTTTTGAGTCACTATATTTGTATAGTGTTGTTTTATATTTGTATATTTGACAAGATTACTAACAAGTTGTAATATAAAGAAACTATAATTAAAAATGCTTCATTCATAATTGACACTTCCTAATTGCTTTCTGGTGTAGGAAATAAAGTACTTTCTTGGTTCTTGCAGTAAGGAATGAAGTACAGGCAAGAAAAAAATACATATTTTTATGTATATGTGTATCATTGATTTTAAACTTGACTGCTTAGAAAAAAGGAAGAATATATTTTACCTCTTTCCACTGCTTCAGACAGGTGAGCTTTAAAACAAGTGGTTTAGGTTTCAGAAAGCCATTTCAAATAGTCGTTCCTACCTGCCTTCGAGAAGCAATAGTGCTATTGAAACTCCTGTTAGTCATCTTGGAATTCACAGGCTTGCTTTGGTGAGCCACATCATTCCTCCAGGTCTTAGAGTTTTCTTTAGGGTCTGAAGGGATGGGGTTCAGGAACAGTATTCTAGCAATCAGGCCATAGAGGACAGTTGCCAATACCATTGGCACAACATAAAATATACCAAAGTCCATCATGTAGATAGGAGAGTAATAGCTCCTGGAGACCTTGTAGCCACAGGACACAATAGTAGTCTCTTTGTAGGCTACTGTATTAAGGTCTAGCAAGAAAAACCAGAGCATACAGTATAAGGAGGTGAAAGCCCAAACAAAAATAATGATCTTTTTGGCTCTTGAAAAAGTGCATAGGAATTGAGCTTTGATTGGGTGGCAGATGGCTATGTACCTCTCAATGGTGAAGGCAGCTATGGAGAAAGAAGAAGCGTTGATTCCCAGGTATTGGAGATAAGTGATGCAGAGACACCCGACGTAGCCATACACCCAGGATCTATACAGGCTCTCTGTGATATTGGGTAGCCCTGCAGCCACAAGCACCATGAGATCTGCCACAGCCAGGCTCACCAGGTAGCAGTTAGTGGGAGTTCTCATGTGCTTGGTTCTGAGGACCACCAAAACCACCATGATGTTGCCCACGATGCCCAGCCCGCAGATGAGGAGGACCAGGAGGATGGTAACCACTTGGTATTCAGCTGTAATGATCTCCTGGCTTGATAGTAGCAGCCCAGTCTGGTTCTGCTCGTCTCCTGTGCCATTCTCCATCTTCACCGGCCCACTGCTGCTTCTGCCAAGCACTCGATCTCAGCACCTGCTCTCCATGGTCCCCTGCAGAAGGGTCAGTGGAGCAGAGCGTGGGTGAGCTGCAGCCCCAGGACACGTTCTCCATGTAGTCACAGTCCCATTCCTGTACCGTCCTCCACTCCACTAAAGCACCTGGACTTCCAGTCTTTGTAAAGTCAACTATCAGATGGGTGGATCCCTCTAAGACTCCAGCTCACTTGCACAGGCTAAAAGGCTGTTTTCGCACAGCTGGTGCGAGGCATCCAGGAGAGCCCAGGCTGTGGAGGCGGGAGCTCCTGGCTGCAGCGGCGGGGGAAGCGGAGCCCCAGCGCTGGCAGCTGCTGAGCCCGCCCGGGCTCCGGGAGGAGCCGCCGCGCTCCGAGGGTGGGGACGGCGGCGGGAGCTGAAACGAGAGGCATTTGTGAAGTTCTGCTTCGCGCTGCTCTCCCTCTCTGCTCTCAGGCAGCTGTCGTGACACCATCGATCACATTGATCCACACTGGCAAACAAAGGGGAGCCGACTGGCAACAAAAGTGCACTGATTTTTAAAATTCTGACTGCCGCCATGCCTTTGTGACAGTAACGGCGATTTACGCTTGCCTCCTGCTTCGCAAGGAGCTGTAATAGTCCCTTCAGGGCCTTACAGAAACAAATGCATCCCAGCTTTTGAAAATAGCAGGTAAAAAAACAGTTGTTTTCTTTTACTTAACAGAAAATTCTGTTCGAAACCTCTATTGCTACAGCTGTCATTACACCTGAGTCCTTTCAACTCTTTTTGAATTGCAGCAGAGCAACAATAAAGTGATCACAACACAAATTGCTTCTTAACGAAACAAATTGCTTCTTAACGAGTGGTGGATTAGTGACACTGTGTGTGCTGTGTGCATGCACACAGCACATACAGTGTCACTAATCCACCACTCTTTCCTCAGTGTAGGTTCTCCTCTGGTTGAATAGACTCCTCCACGGTCAGTCAGATTGTGTAAAACCGCGATCAAACCAAAAATCAAAGACTGGTGGAAATAACTGTTTTGAGCAGTGCAGATGAAGCCCTACCAATTCAGTAGCCCAGCTGCACCTGGAGACTGCACTTTCCTGTCTCACTTGCTATCTAAATGCCCTAGTGAGAGAAACAAGAGCAAACCCTCCTGTAAGGCTGTGTGAAAGTGCCCTTGTCAACTCCCAATCACAGTCCCTTAGCCCACCATTTCTCCTTATACTATTGTGTTAAAAGTTTGAAGAGCAAATTTGTCTTAAAACCCCTTATTTTTCTGCATTTAGGGCAATTGTTTTTGCTCTTTGCTCGGGAAGAGTTCAACAAAATAAAATGTTGCGCAGTTGAGGAAAGCTATCTTGGATTTCAAAAACAGACTGTAGTGTTTAGTGCTGGCACATGTTTGTAAAACTAGGACTTTAAGTAGACCTAAACAACAGGTGGTGACAAAAAAGAGAGTATCATCTGAATCAGAGCTGAAAATCAGACTCAATTCCAGAGGTTTGAAGCCACTCAGATAAGTTTTCCAGTATTTTTTTTCCATTTGCCTTTTCACATTCCTGTTGTGATCACATACTTTTTATCTGTAGATCAAAAAAATACTTAATGAAGTAAAGCAAATATCATTTTTCCTGTTTCATAGATTAGGAAATGGGTAAAAAAAATTAGACTGTTTTGTCAGTGGTCTTGCAGTGGCCTGTGGGAAAATGCAGGTTGCTGATTACTTGACCAACAGTGGATCAGCAGAAACTCATAATCTTGATTGTCCTCCATACCATCTGCAGATCCTGTTATTTTGGATGCACCTGAAAGAGGAAGAAGGTCAGCACTAGTGCAATGCCTTGGTGTCATAAAAAATATTCCTTCCTGCCCCTTTACACTCCACATTTTGTCCTTCAAAATGGACAGATTTCCCCTTAGGAACCCATGCTCTTAAAGCTGTGTGACTATAGTGGGGGTAGCCCCAGATGCTCAAACCGATAGCATAAAATGCACCACGAGGGAGCCCAGGACTGAGAGATCACAGAGCCAGTGTCAGCACTCAGGGATCCTGCAGGGATCATACCCAGCAGGGCGCCGAGTCAAGGATTCAGGAAACTGAGATGGCACTGCGGATAAACTCTATTCTCCGGGACCTCAGCTGAATTAGAAGTTTTTGGCACCTCCATAGACTAATTTCTCTTTAAGGGGTGGCTGATGCCTTTCTGCCACATGGTCACACCCTGAAGTCTTGCTGCTCATGCTTCTGTGTGTCCTGTTAGCTTGTGTAGGCAACGTGTTTGTTCTGATTTGGCCTGGGAATTAGCACATCTGAGAGCATGTAAGTGTTTGCAGTGCAGGAACTAATGGCTGAGGACATGAGAAGCTGTGGAATACTTTGAAGTCCAGGACTTTCAAGTAAATATTGGAGCTCTGGAAGATGTGCAAGACCTGCATTATCTGATGCTCCCCTCATTCTTCTGCATCTGCTACTGGTCTGTGTCACAGATAGGACAGACTGTCTTGTCTCAGTCACTTTTTATGACTTTTTATCAAGTGTTGCATTCTGGTAGTGAAAAAGGTATAGTGTTGTCACTGTATGTCTATAAGGAAGTAAATCTACAGTAGGCATTCAGATGATTTTATAAAAATCAAAGTGTTAAGTATTTTATCCAAAAATAAGTATTTTATCCAAGTATTTTATGAAAATATTAGCAGTATTAACATACTGAAACATCAACATACTATCAGTATTAACATAAGGAAACATTCCCCTTTTCTTTTCATAAAATACTTCAACAACGTACAATGTTTCTGTAAAACCTGCAGTAATTGCAGAAAGAATTTCAAGACTGGTAATATATATTCTGTGTAATTAGAGCATCCAGTACTGTGGATTTCACTGAAACATCATAAGATGCACTTTGCCTGATACATTCAAATTATTCTTTCAACATGATTATCAGTCAGAGATCAGATACTGAATCTGGGAACCAGTGGAAGACCAATCTTTTCTCCCAGCTTGATGCTGTGTTAGTGCACTCCTCAAAATATGCTGGCTAGTTTCAAAAGCAGTTCAGGACGAGTACGTGCAGTCCCAGCAGCTGTGCCAGGGAAATTTTGACAGCAGATGGACCAGGCATCACTGTGAAACTTTTACTGCATGTGTGTTACTCCATTTTATACCTGTACCTGTTGGTCCAGCATCAGTTGACATTGCATGTAGAAATGAGGACAGACACAGTTTGCAAGTCAACAATAACAAGTAGAAAAACAAGCCCTGGAAATGCGCTCACTTTTGCCAATGCATTTCTGCTAGTACAACTGCTGGAGTAGGAGGGAGAGGGGAAGGCATATTGGCACCACCTGTTCTACGTAACTTGGCCAACAGTATCCTTGCCCAAATTGTTTTCCCATTTGTCTCAATTAAAATGTGTCTCTGCTCACTCGAGTCACAACTAACCCATAACAAACTGTCTGATAACATTAAGTGCACACTGAGGTGGAATAGTGAATCATTATAAACAGTTTACTCTGCTAGTTACAAATTATTCTTAATTCTGTTTCTCTAACTCAGATCCAGTGGGCTTTTTCTGTTTTGATAAACAACTCCAAAGAAAAAGGCAATTTCATAGTCTATTACCTCCTGTACTTAGGGTTCATAAAACGTCACAGTTAAGATGGATTTTTTTACTCTCTGTCCACCTCTGATGGAGCACAGAGCACTTACTGCTGTACAAATATTTCCAAGGCTCCATTTTTTGAGAACAGAAGCCATCATTGGTAATTACTTTATTACCATCCAGAGGCTGGCTTTTAAAGTCTGGAACTAGCTACTGGCATGATCAGCTCCAAATGTGTTTGGGAGATTTACACTTGACATAGTTAAATACTGTAGCAGCTGTGGCCAACTAGAATTTATTGTCCTGCACCTGCTGCGCCACATGGCTGTAGTTTTGTGCTGATGTAGTGAACCTGTGGATAAGTGTTTGGTTTGTGGGAGAAACCTGCACCTGGAAAAGCCTTTTGTAAGTAGATTTTGAGGGAGCCAAACATATCTTCTGTGAGATAAATCTCATTACCCAAGGAAGGGATCCTTCTTTCTAACTTAATTTTTGTTGCCTGTCTACAGAGAACACTGAGCTACTGCTGAAATCCTGGGTGGGTTTTCCAGACATGCCTAAGTGGTTTAGGACTTATGACAAGGTGAACCGTATCTGACAAATGCTATTTGATTTAGGGGCTTTTAATCTTCACAAGACTCTAAATCATGTTTCAAAGGTGAGGGGCTTTGTATCATATTTCTTTTCCTTTAGTCTTCATCTTGACTCAAGGCAAGTGATAAGGAATCTTTAATTTACTTGTTCTGAAAAAACTAATGTCACAACAAGTATGAAAAATGGATTTAAGCAATCAACTGCCTCACATGGGAAATTTGGTTCATCTCTTGCAAGGTCACTGGATACTGTGGTTTGTTGAGGCAGATCTGGGGTCGTGTGGCAAAGGAGGCTGGAAGAACTTTAGGAGGACTGTTCTTTTTTTCCCACAAATTTCTATCAACTTGGGTGGAGATAAAGTGTACAAGAACCTTATGAAGGAGCAGGAAATTTGCCAGAATAAATATAGAAACAAACAAAAAAAAAAATTAAAGTCCTAAACAAAAATTAAAAATGGGTGAGAAAGACTGCTTTTATGTTTATTTTTTATTCCTTAATTATTTGCATTCCTTTCAACTTCACTTCTGTCAGCTAAGCCATAATTATCACTGAAAGGTGATCTAGAGAAAGAGGAGGTGCAGTTCAACAGGGAAAACCACAAAGTGCTACACTTTGCCAGGAGCAAGCGAGTACCCAAGTACCCAGTTCTGTAGCAGCTGCTCATCTGACCCCAAGCCGTGCAACCATCAGTACGAAGGTTGATGAGAAGCTGGTGTGAAAGCCAACTTTCATCCAAAGTGTATCAGCAGAGATTGGGCACTCTTCTAGCTTATATCATGTCTTTTCATCCTTTAAACACAACTATTAATGCTATTTGATAGTGCATAATTTCAGAGAAGAAAACGTATAATGTGAAAGTCTGCTTTATTTCATGTACGTACTTCAAGTTTAAATTATTGCCCTGTTTTAAAAAAAAAACACCATGGAAAGTCTTCTGTGATTATGGGCAAAAT
>WAAG01053366.1:9990-32234 GCA_013390105.1 Tichodroma muraria | reverse complement strand
GCTCTTGTCTTTGGTGGTTATGAGTTTTAGATCTCACAGATCCCATAGTTTTACTTCAAGGACAGAACTTCCTTGTTCCTACGTAAAACCAATTTTCTGTCATCTGTTTAGGTCTCTAGAGAGTCTCTCTAGAGGAGAGAATAAATACTAATTCTACCATGACCCTGAATAGAGCTTTTCCATAAAGAATATAGTTGCTTGTCTATTATTCTATGGGATAAAGTAATGAATGATCAGGCAGAATTTCAGGATACTCATTTAAATTTGTAGTAGAAAGATTTGTCATAATTCAGCACAATACCATCTTTTTATGCTCAGAAGAAATGCAACACAAGGATATTAATTCACTCATTAAGACACTATATTTCTGATAATGTTTAATGGAAATTTTTCCTAGCTATGAAAATTACTCATCCCACCTGAGTACCTTGATCACCAACAGGCAGTTTGGCATATCTGTAATGAGATTCTCAGTGGGTTCAGCATGATAATCTGGGAGCTAGGAAGGAGGTTGACTCACTTGGTATTGCAAAGCAATTGACAGCTAAGCACTTTTTCCTTGATGAATTAATAACTCAACAAAATCTTAGAAAAAAGTAATAGAAAAAAGTGCCAGGGACAGCAGCTCCTAGCTCATATATTATCGGGTTGAGTCCAGACCAAGCACAGTCCAGCAGCTCCCCAAGTGTGAGCCTTCTGAGTCCAGATCCCCAACTGATGTACAGCTTGGTAACTTCTTCCTAACCGGCAGTGAAAAACTGAATTATACCAAAAAGCAAGTAAGCATCTGGTGTTTGACTAATCAGGGGTGCTCAGCTATTCGCTGTTGATCCCTGTAACCATGGCAAGAAGATGTGAGTTCCCCATGTGGAAGATGGGAGTTGTGATCCCAGCAGTCTTTACTAGAACATGGCAAAAATCTTAGGAAAGGTTTCTGTCGGTCTGAGATGGTCGGTTGTGGTGGCTGGTTGTTTGAGTACAACATGGAGCAGAATGAAAGCTGTTAGTTCAAACATAAGAATATAATATGCTGTTGTCCATCCTTGGCTCCTCGTTACCTATTATGCAAAGGCAGTGGAAAATTGGTTTATGCTCTGATTTTTTGCACACACCACTCCCATCAGTAGATGGGAGCATTGCTGGAAGGGGACTGAACTACTGCTATGGCTGAGTAAGTGATCTCTAGGTAGGGATGTTTTGTGTAGGAACAAATACAAGCAGGATGACTGAAACAACTTCAAATTTTTTCAATCCTAGTGAAGTACTTTTGTTGGGAAGAAAAAAAACACCTGTTGAATACTGTCATTTCAAAATGTTGAATAATTTTTAGTGATTCAGAGAAGAATCAAGTTCCACAGTTGAAAATGTAAATCTATTTGTTTATAACTTCTGAGCTCATAAAAGTTTTGAAAACAGCTGTTTTTATTTCACTTCAGTTAATCTTTCTGGGCCTGTTTGCTCTTTCATGCAAACAATGAATCAAAAAATCATTCACTCGTTTATATTTAAAAGTAGAACAAACAGTAGAATTGGAAATGCTCTAGAGTAGAGCCAGAGAGTGGTTGTTGTTAGAACTAGGATGAGTCCATGGCAAAAGATACAGGAATGCCTTCTCTTGGGCCTGTACCACATTAGAAGTTAGCCTGCTGATTTTCATTCTGGCATAAGAAAGGAGGGTGGCTTGTGCCTTTTCTGTTCCTTTGTTCAACCTCAGTAATTCTCAGAAGCTTTAATGAACTTCTGATACATTTGACAGACTTGTTATCAGTCTCAAATACATTAAGGCTGGCAAATATTACAAGTATGTACATAAAGGACAGAAGGTTATAGGTGTGTCTGGAGTGGAGCAAGTTTGGAATAAGTGCAACAGAAAAAATACAGGGAAAAACCATTACACAAATCATAAAATATAGGGGAAACTTGAACCAGAATTCGTGCCTTGTTGGATACTAGAGAATTTACCCAAAAGATGCATTTCTGCATTTCAGCTACTTTTTTCTGCTGCTGTGACAATTGCTCCCTTCATTTTGTAAGTGTAGCTTTGATAAATACAAGTTGTGCAGTCTTAAGGGCAATGCAGTGACTTATCCATGTGAAAGAGCTAATTAAAACCACCACAATGATATCAGATAATCAGAGGAAAATATGACTGAAGTTATTGATTAGCGATGAACAAATAGGTCTGAATCAAAACCTACTCAAGAATAATACTCTGGGATAAAGCTGAAGAAATGCTGTTTCCTTCCTGGAGATTTGATTTTGCTCTCTTTTAATCATTTATTGCTTAGAATGCAGTAGTGCGAAAAATGGCAAGTTTGGTCCTTTTGGACTTTCTTCATTTCTGCTGTAATTGTATTGGGAAGGAATGGTGAACATGTAGCTAACATATGAAAATAGCTTTAATTAATTGTATTACACCACTGCTATAATAGTGTCCTTTATGCAAAGTAAATATCTTCATTAGGAGATGATGCAAATCCACAGTTTTTGGATGCATTGGATATATTTATATACTTTATTATGGAATTGATAATTAAGAGTTGATGCATTCATTTACCGGAGTGTAAAAACATGCTTTTGTAAATGGATAGAATAGTTTGAAAGACAATTTCCTAACACACACAGCTCTTTACCTCTGCTTCCCCTCTCTCTCATTCTTCTTTCTCCATAAACCCCTTTATGACTGTGTGGGTACAACACACAATTCCCTGAGGTTTTCCCCTTTGCCCTTATCTCTATAGGCCTGTTACATTTTGCGAGCATTTTTCATGATCACCTTAGCAGGGAGGATCAGAGGCTGCACCGTCAGACACGTTCAGAGCTGGAGACCTGTTCCTCTCCTCCAGCTGCTCTCAGCTCAGCAGGTTGAAGCAGAAAGGGAGAAGTCTGTCATGGTTTCACCCCACACCCACTCAATCAACCCTCTGATGTGACAGGTCGAAGCTGTTATAGGCACATGGGGTTCTCACCTATTCGGTTGCAAAGCTGGACAGTGAAAACAGTGGGCAAAAAAAACTGAGTTAACTTCAGCCTGGTATCACCCCCTGTGGAGGTTTAGCTGACTATAGTGCCCTACCTTTTCTTTACGAAGTGATCAGTTGCACAGTGGGGTGTTGGTGACTCAGGTGTAGCTTAAACCCATCAAGAAAGAAGGTAAATACAAGGCAGCAGAACATCTCAAATGGGATAAAAACTGAAAAAGGGCTGATCCAGAGCTCAGCCACTGAAAGGACTGAGCATCACTGCAACCCCTAGTAGCCATTTCAGTAGTTTTATAATGTATGGAGATTTAAGAGTTCAGTGGAGCTGCTCCTCATTTGTTTCTTATTATCTTTTGGTTTTCTCTTCAAGGTGAACTGCCAGACTCAGCTGTCGTGTATTAGTAATGAGCTGTTACCAGAAAAATTTATGTTAGAACCACAGACTAAAATCAGCTCTCCATAAAGACAAACAGGGTGGTAACAGGGAACCATAGACTCTCTCTCCCTGATGCTGCTTTGTACTTGCACACTGTGCACGTTTGATGAATGAGGTCATGAGAGCATGTAAACAGCACTTCCTGCTACTTGCCAGTGTCTTGGGAGAATAAATGGCTTTACTGAGAAAAAGCAACCATCGAGAACAGGTTCAGAACGTATGACATTTCACAGAAGGGATGCTTCACACTGCAGATTGTTACTTCACATGTGGAGTCTGAAGGGGTTAATATTGTTCCTGGTGACAGAGAGAAAGATGGGAGTGGAATAAAACAAGGTAGAAGGACACTTGAGTGAGGACACAAGTAGCAGTGATAATGGATGTAATAGTCTGAAATAAATGTTAATTGTGTGCCTGGCTGATCACTATCATCTAAACTGCTGGCAGAGCACCAGCACAGGCTTCTACTGTGAAGCCCAGCAGAAGCCCTCGGAGCAGGGCTGGGGAGGATCCTGATATCCCTCCCCATCATGCCAGAGAGTCCTGTTCTCTTGTGCTTAAATATAATCCAGCACCCCGCCTCCTCCTGCCTTTCCTCTCGATGGCCCTCGAGGAAATACGGAAATGTTCTACAGATGGGAAGGAACGCAGGAGGAGATGCTTTGCCCAACACCCTGCTCATGCCTGCCTGCTCTGCACTGCACGCTGGCAGTGCGGGACACAGTAATGGGCACAGCGAGTGACACAGCGAGTGACACAGGGAGGGACACAGGGAGGGACACAGTGAGTGACACAGTGTGGGACACAGTGAGTGACACAGTGAGTGACACAGCGAGTGACACAGTGAGTGACACAATGCGGGACACAGGGAGGGACACAGAGTGACACAGTGAGTGACACAGTGAGTGACACAGCGAGTGATACAGTGTGGGACACAGCGTGCAGCTGTCTAACGGGTGCAGCCCAGAAGTGTCCACCCCCCACCTGGCTCCCGCAGGGACACCGTCACTCTGACATCAGCTGCTAAGGCCAATTCAGGGAACATGCTGGCTGTTCAGGGGATCCTCACTGCCTTCTGCAGAAGTCTTTGAACCAGCAGCAGAAGGGGACGCCAGTAAGGAAAGGGGATGCTAAGGAAAGCTGAGAGGAAAGGATGTGGGCAATTAGCAGCAGGGAAGGAAATATAGCTGAAGGCTATTTTTTAAGAAACATAGGAGGGTTTAGAAAGCCACATATCTCAAAAAACAAGCTGGAAAAGGAAAAAAAAAAACCACCACCGCCACCCTTGCCACACACACATAAAAGCACACAAAAAAAACAACCCTCAAAAAATAAAAACAAACAAACAAACAAACAAACAAAAAACCCAAGAAAAGGACAAAAGGCTAACTTGTCTTGGGACTGGGTCTTGACAGCAGCACTGGAAGGAGACCAAGCTGTGGGTGAACTGAAGGAGAGAGCACCTTATTGCTGATTTGCTGTACAGAACAAAGCCAGCAAGACCTCCCATGGGTCTCCCAGGGGCTGGGGACTGTTTCCTTCCCCCTACTCAGCCCATCCACATTTGCAGACCCAGCCCCCTCACAGAGGATGATGGAGAAAGATCTGGAAGGCTGATCAGCCTCGAGAAACACAACCCACTGCCCTATGGAGGTCAATCCTCAGAATTCCACCTGAAATGACAGGATGGAAGTTCTGCTCCTCAAAGTCAATAGTGAGTCAGTGGTACTTGGTGAGGTTGGGCTGTGTAGCCACAGTAACACTGCACTTCAGGTTGCATGGAAAACTGCTTGGATGACTGATTTGGAGACTCTAAACCTAGAGCTTTTCAGAACTTGCCTAGGCAAGACCCTGAGCAGCCTCATCCACCTGTGAATGCTGTGCCCAGGAGGTTGGATTAGACGATTTCCATGTGGTTTCGCATCTGCCTGTTTCCATGGCTCTAAAGGGGAGTGCTATGAAAGACTCTGGTGTATTCCTGGCACCCAAGGACTGGGAGGCCATGCCAGGACCTGTGTTTGGCTGCAGAGCAGGTTGAAGCAGGGAAGAACCTGACTCCATTACATGTATGGTGGAAAGTCTGACATAGTAGAGCAGCATAAGCAGAGTGGTAATGTTAGGTTCTTTATAAATCTGGATGGATAAAATTCTGGGGTTTTGTCAGTCTCTTACTATTTTTCATGTAATTGTTGAGGAACAGTTAAGTCACAGCTTGGTGACAAGAATTGGTCATTTTTTAAAATACATCTACCTGAGCAAGTCAGTTTAGTGACATCTCTGTTCACACACACACAGAAGATGGAAAGGATCACGGAAAATGACATTCAACAAGAAAAACTACCTTTACCTAACACAAACCACAAAATGTGAAATACAGTTCATATAAACAAGCAGTTCAGAAGCCCAGAACTTAAATTAAACAAGGACAAAATATGTCTCAGAATAAGCACTACTAAGAGAAAGGTGAGAATTTGTGACTCTTGGCCCCAACAGTCATTGCTTGCACAGCTAACTCAGAAGCAGCAGCAAGAATGTTGAGGTGGAATGTGAGTTGTTTATGTCTTCATTTAACACCCCAAGAAACAAAGCTCTTTTAGCCAATTTCAAACAGCTCTTATGAATCTTATCGTCACTTCACACTCACAAAACTGAACAGCACAAAGACATGAGCCCTAAAATGTTTTTATTAGTATTTTTTTTCAAGTTGCAACATATTCAGTTTTTCAACCAACTTGTTAGTTGCCATGGCCATTTGCAATTATAGAAGTTGTTGGTCTTCTTTTGCATTTTACACCATTGCAAAAGTTATTAGGGAAAAATATATAGTCCTTTAATTCACTGTAATACTTTTTGATGGAATCAGCTCATAATGGTGGTAGGAAACCTTGAAATGGCTGCACCAGACCTAGCATTGCATATGAGTTTGAGGAGAGGTGGTACAAAAACACCTTTTGTTAAAATGGTGTCCAGGGGAGGGGTCATACAGCTCTTTGGAAGGAACAGCACCAAAGCACACAGATCCCAACAATGTAAACCAGAGAATGAATGTGAAAGCACTGTCAAATCACTGCCTAAGGTCCTGAGGCACCAAATATTTAAAATTAAGTTTAAAAATTAGGATGGTTGAATGTAAATGTTCAGCCGGATCAGTACGTGGCTGCACATTGCAATGAAGATACACCAAGTCAGACTGCACAACATTCTAAGGCTTGTGATTTTTAGTTCAATGCTGTGCACATCCCTTTGTGTACTGAGGACAAGAGTCCTCATTTTCTAACTGCTTTTGAAAAACCAAGAAGGGAGAAAGCTTCTATCCTTACAAATATATCTGAAAAAGGTACAGCTAGCCTAGCAACAGGCACTTTATGAACTGTTTCAAAGCAAATAAGCTATTTGTCTGGTACATATGCATCAGAAGATGTCTGGAAACATGATGAATTCAGAAAAGAAGAATGGGCATTCATAATACACACTGAACAAAGTGTTTCTTCATGTCTCAATGTCTATGTCAGCACATACTGGGTGTCATTTGGGATTCACTGTTATTTGATGTCTTATCATTACAAATAGGTGTCCAAACTACATAAAAGCAGAATATAACACAGACTAAATCAGATCAAATCAATCTCATTTTACAGCCATTTACTGCTCACATCTTCCTGGGCAATTACAGTTAGCCCAAATCCCTTGCAAAGGATTTTTAGTTGGAAAAAAAAAAAAAGCATTGGAAATTATTAACTGCAAATATCCTAGAATATCAAAACTTTAAAATAAAGCCTGATTTTTTTAAAAAAACTTGTTTTTTTACTACCTTGCTGAAAGAAGGGTGGAAAACTAATTCAGTGATTCACCCTGATGCTTGAACACTGGGTATGCTCGATGGATGGAAAGCCCATGAACAAGAGGACAGTTTATCTCAGCATGTATTCCCAACACAGCAGGTTCTACAGGAACATTTCTTGTTGAGCATTCCTGCTCTGACACCACAGTTTTAAGTCATGATCTTTTATAGGATGGCAGTTTTGATGTATAGTGAGTAACTGGGGAAGTGCATTTTGAATTGCACGTCCTGTCACAGCTTCATTACACAAGAAGGGCACATGCAGCCACAGCCCGTTGTGTTGACAAGTGCCCATAAAGTCCAATTCAGTTGGAGGTGTTTAGTCTTGATAAAGTAAAAAAATAGTGACTTCTTTGAAAAGTGGGACTGCTGGGTGGTATCAGTTGGTTGGAGAGCTCTAATATGGTTGCTGATTATTTCAGTTAGTTTTATATCATGCCTGGGGGAAATTCTTTCTTTCAAAATGAAGCCCTGGCTCTGCTTCAGAGGATGTGGCTTGTTTCTCTAAGCCTTATTTTCCTGTTTCACCTGCCTACAACAATTGTTTGCCATCTGGATATGTCAGTCCACAGCTTCTGTGGGAAAATCAGTGTCTCAAACTGGTTTTGCATTTCCTTATACATCAGGAGCAGCACAGAGTGGCTAACCATGTCAAAACAGTAGCTATTGCTGGGCAGAGCTGGGATACTTCCAGCCTCACTTTACCTGTCTATTTCATAATTTGTTATAAAGCCTCAAAATGGGCAAGTTATGCTGAGAGCATGTACAACCTGTTCTTTTTACAGATTTTAAAGACATTTGTTCTTGGATGGCTCTTATTATTCTTTTTGATAATGATCCTGTTTCTACACAGACTGGACCCCAAATGAGGGAGCTTTCCTCATTGACTCAAGAATACATCGCATCAGACCCTGACTGTGCAAAAAGACAGAGAAAGACTTTCTATCCTGTTTTTTCTTAGGCATGAGAAATATTTTCTTTCTAACTGGACTGCTCTTATAACACATAATTCTCTTAAATTCTCTTATGCTGCTACTGTAGTAATTTGCAGTCACAATTTGTTTCCCATCTTTTGCTCCCTGACAGCCATAAGAAACCTAGAACACTTTGTCAGATATCTTCTCTAGGAGGTCAAATCTCATCCAGTTTGTGCACTGTAAAACTCCAACTAGGATAATTGATTTTCATGAAGATAGAAAGAAGGAATTAATGTGTACTGCTTTTTGTACAGTGTCAATGATTATTCATGGCTGCTCTTTAAAAATGAATTGTTTATGCTGAGCTTTTTCCTTTCCACACAGTGAACTCCATCTGAGAGAGGTCAAATAATCTCCTTGACAACACAGCATTAGTGGCCAGATCATTTTATCACAGCTGATATTATGTTAAACAGTGAAATACATACAGCTAAGGCACGTGGGGGCTCTGTGGATTTTAACCTGCAACACATTGAAACCTGCATCCTCTGCAATTTGTATAGGCTGATGACAACAGGTTCCACAAGCTTTAATCTTGCTTCACAAGGCATTTTCACAACAGCAGAACCAAAAAATCCAGGGGCTTTGAGGCAGCATATTCAAGATTGAGACAGAAGTGGATGTGAACAGAGATAAAATAGTTTTAGGCACCACATCTCTTATCTTTCAAAAATAAAAGTGCAGCAGCTATCTGTCAGAATTCTCCTCTCTGTTCTGATGGTGGTGCAGATCAAGGACATCCTACTTGGCCCTGCAGTGCTGGGAAGCTCTCCTCATTCACCATGAATTAGTCTGTTCAAAAAAGGCATTGTCTCTTTCCAGAAGTGTCATTCAGCTTTCTGAGCCCGCAGACAAAAGAAACAGCCATTTTTCTTTACATCAAGATTTCATTATGATTGAAGCTATAGCAAGAACTGGAGGCATTTTTTTTTAACCATTGTTTGAACACCAGACAAACAGTAGCTAAAATCTATGGGAGCTACCAAAATGATTCAAAATAAAGATGAACTCTGTGTGGATGTGTAACTGGGCACAGTGCTCCTGTAGCACGACTGCTTGAAAGCTGCTCGGAGCTGGAGCAGAGCCAGCAGCCTTCATACATCTGAATTTCTGTGACTCTTTACCTTTACTGGGAGTCTGTAGTGATGAAATAAGCAAAGTGCTTGGGCTTTTTCCCTTGCCACATCTCCCCACAAGTTTGGTCCAAATTATGATGAGCTTGTGGTGAGTAGGAAAGCTAACATCGTGAAGGCTCTAGCAAGCTGTGTCTGTGCTGGTCCCTTCCAGCAAATGTACTCCTCCAAAAGTCCTTGTCCAAAACCATGGTGAACACCCCAGGACCAATCTTGGTAGTAGAGACAAGGAACCTGAAGAGACCACTGATCCTGGCACAGGACTCCTCACTCTCTTCCCCTGATCCAGCATGAAGTCCCTCCAACAGGAAATAGTCCACCACAAGCTTCTCCAATATGACTCCTTCTCACAGACTGCAGTTATTCACAAACTGTTCCAGCATGGGTCCCTTCCGTGGGGTGCAGTCCTTCAGGAACAGTCTGCTCCAGCATGTGTCACCCATGGGGTCACAAGTCCTGCCAACAAATCTGCTCCAGCTTGGGCTTCTCTCTCCGTGGGGCCACAGGTCCTTCCAGGAGCCTGCTGCAGCATGAGCTTCTCACAGGGTTACAGTCTCCTTCAGGCATCCACCTGCTCCAGCATGGGGTCCTCCATGCACCACAGGTGGATCTTTGCTCTAGTGTGCACCTCCCTGGGCTGCAGGGACACAGCTGCCTCACCATGGTCTGCACCACAGGCTGCAGGGGAATCTGTGCTGGTGCCTGGAGTCCCTCCTCCACCTTCTCCTTCCCTGAATCATGTCTGCAGGTTTCTCTCACATAGTCTCACTCCTCTCCTTCAGTTACTGTTGCACCGCTTTCTTTCCCCCATTAAATATATTACCCCAGAGGTGCTACCACCAACACCTATGGGCTCAGCCAGCAGTGGCTCTGTCTCAGAGCCAGCTGGTATTGGCTCTGTCGGACATGGGGGAAGCTTCCAACACCTCCCACAGAAGCCGCTCTTGTAGCCTCCTGAATTGCCAAACAGCCCTTCTGTTACCAAAATATTGCCAATATTCTGTCCTGGTTCCATCCCTGGATGGTACATACAGAGGTATTTATTTTGCAGCAGTCACGAGGGGGTGGAGCCCAGACCTGTGTGTGCATGGTCAGGGGGTTATTCTATAGCATTCACATCATTTCCAGGGCAGGAGTTAAGGGACCATCTGGCTTCTGAGAAGAAAGGTGTGACTTTCAACAGAGAAAACAGTGGTGGGAGGGGGGAAGCTGTTCACCATTTGTTCATTGCCTTGGAGCTCACGGTGAGCATTTTTGAATGGGAATCACTGTCTCTTGTGTACTTTTGTTATTAATATTGTTGCTGTTACTGTTTGTTTTCTTGTCTCATTGCTGTTTCCAGTAAATTTTCCTTGTTTACCCATTATCTCTGCTTTTTGTTCCTCCCATTGTAGGGAGGTTGCGAGTGGTGGTGTGCTTTTAGCAGGAGTACTAAACTGGAGAACACTCCTAAATCACAGCATTCACTAACTTAGAAATATCATCCTTCACATGGGAAAAAGGATAAACCTAGATGAAGTTCTCTGAGCAGGTCATGACTGCACCAATGGGATTTCCAGGAGGTTCTAGAAATTGCTCCATGGCGTGTCTGAAATATTTGCATAGGCTACAGCTTCATTCTTCTGACAAGAATAAGCACATTAATCATATGGGATTCAACACTTATTTAGCAGGCCAGTTATGGTAAACATATCATTAATTTCACAGAATAAATTATCTGAGGGTAATTTGAGACTGAAGTGATAAAATAGTTTCAGAGGAATTTAAATGGCTACTAAAAA
This sequence comes from Tichodroma muraria, assembly GCA_013390105.1. NCBI lineage: Eukaryota > Metazoa > Chordata > Aves > Passeriformes > Sittidae > Tichodroma > Tichodroma muraria. Next base: position 21,085 of record WAAG01053366.1, on the reverse strand, counting down.
TCATCAGCAAAGTCTATTTCATGATGTTTATCATGCAAAATAAGTGGATTAGGATAGTGCTTTTTTTGAGTACAAAAAGGAGGTATCAGAGTCAATTGACAGTAGCTCCAGAGAAGTCTCCATAATGTAATTTGTAGATTTGCTCTCATCAGTCTGCATCAACATTTCATACCTAGGAAATGCAGGTACTTCTGATGCTCTCAATGCAAATAAGGAAAAGACAAGAGGCAAAGTGAGGTTCTACAGCAGACATCCTCTGTGGCATTGTGCTGAAGATTCCAGTCCAAAAATGTAGGAGAGGAAAGAGGCAGAGTGGTTGAATATGCAGCAGTTCCCACATCAAGGCAAAAAAGCCCACCTAAACAACAAAACAAAGGTTCATGGTACTATAGAAGAAAAAACAACAACCAAAACCAAAAACAAACAAACAAAAAAGTTTTGAAAAGAAAAAAACCCTGTAGCCACTAAAGGGAAACCGAATATTTTATCAGCCTCAAGTCAATGGAGATACTACTGTGTAGAATGAGTCACAAATGAAGAGATGTCCTTCTAAAATACCTCTTCTTTTATGGGAGAAGCACAGCCTGCCAGAAAAACAAGAAACCTGTCAAAATGCAAGTAGTAGCTGTTGTGACATTTTTTGCTGGGTATTAAAGGGTTTGGAAACACTTCAATGACACATCTATCAGTCAAAAAAATGCTTATTTAATCTAAACAGAAAATATTGTGAAAATGTGCTGGAAGAGTATGGCCAGGGCTCATGTTGGAGAGCTGGACTGAGCCTCCTCACAGAGATATGAATTTCTCCATGTGCCTTCTATTCATGTGGGCTGCAGAAGTTCATAATAAAAAACAGCCCCGGGGAGACAGACCCACCAGTTTTCTGCTTACTGCCTCTTCTTAACTCACTAACTGTAGCACTAAGTCCTGCCCTTTCCCTGAAGTCCAAGGATTTTTGTCCCTCTTCCACTTGACTTTGAGAAGTGGGTTTGGCTGTCAGCAGTCTATTGAGGCTAAATGGAAATAACAAGAGGAATGTTTAAATTTTTGACTGGAGGTAAACAATATTTTTTGTGCAGTTTTCAATCACATATTAACCCTTAACTGAGGGAAATAGCTGCTTCTTGCTCTAGTGGAAGCTTTAATTTCTATATCCAAACCTAATGGTATTCAGCTGCCATCAACTATTGATGAAATAGATTGATCCTGATGTCGTAAGGATCAGGAGACCTTTAAGTAGAGTCATTGCTGACAGTTCTTAGTTTGTTATTTTCATAGAATAGAGGTCTTTTGGACTAAAAGTGCAGTAATATCAGACTTGATATTTATGCATCCAAAAACCTCAGATAAGTAAAATGTCTCTTGAAGAAAAATATGAATGACACAAAATCTTCAAAGGAGAATAAGGAATAACATATTATTTTAAGTTAGTGTTGATATTTTTCCACGTGATGTGTCAGTTTTATGAAAGGAAGCGATGACTTTCTCAATCCTTTGCCCAAAACAAAACAGTTTTACACGTAGGTTCTGCATTCTGATTTCCTTTGTGGAGGAAATACCTTGTGGAAGATTTGAAATTTACTCAAATATTGTGAACTAGACCTCTTTTGTTGTGGGATTTTGTTGTTGTTGCTTCTCTTCTCCAAGATGAGCAACACCAACTCTCAGCCTTTCCTCACAGCAGAGGTGCTCCAGCCCTCTGACCATCTTCATGTCCCTTCTCTGGACTCGCTCCAACAGGCCCATGTCCTTCTCGTGCTGAGGACTCCAGAGCTGGACACAGAACCCCAGATGAGGTCATCTAGAGCAGAGGGGTAGTATCCCCTCCCTCACCCTGCTCGCCATGCAGCTTTGGATGCAGCCCAGGACATGGCTGGTTTTCTGTTTGATTTACACAATATTTACCTTATTGGAAAATATTTCCTCCTGATACACTTTAAAAGTTTAAACTGGGCTTGGATGGCTTATGTTGAAATAGGTTATAATATAAGACAGCCATACTAGTTCAGACCATCATGAAAAGAAATGTGTCCACGCTATTGCTTTCGATTTTCCAGCTTCTTGCTTCATCTGATCCTCTTCTCTTTGCAGGAGAGGCACTGAACAACTATTCCTTTTTCCCTTGCCTTCTGTTAGCCATCTGACAGACTTTTAGCAGCCCACTTCAACAGCTTTTTTAATTGTTGAAATATATTAGTCTATTTAATGGCTCCCTGTACCTTACATCCTTCTTTAATCTGGTTAATTCTTCCTGACCACTGAAACAAAACATAAAATGATCTATTATACTTCCCAAATCTGCCTCATGAATATGAGTAGCCAGTTCAGAGCCTTCAAACTTGGATTCCCTTCCTGCTAACTTGATAACGTGCATAATTGAAAAGAGCCTGAAAAAACACCTAATTATTTTTTGTTTTCTTATGGCAGACTTCAATTATTTAATGACCCGTGCATGAAAACAAGTTTTTGTCTGCACCCACAAATTCATAATTAATTTAATTGTCTACCATAGAAGTAAAGAAAAAATGAAATATTAAAAAAGTTGGAACTCATTTGAGGTATTTCACCTGCTTCTGACTCCACTTCCAATGTCATGATTTTAGAGACACATTTTTTTCTGATTTGGTGGTTTTATTTTTAATTTGTGAATACACAAGAGAGACAAACAGATAAAATGTACCCTCAGCAAGTTTCCTGATGTTATGAAACTAGGGCTGATAAACCAGAAGGCTGTGCTACCATTCAGTGAGACCTTGATTTTTTATAATTCATCAAAAAAACACAGACCTTGCTAAACTTTTCAGCTTCTAGCCAGGAAAGTCAGAGGTGGTGACAAATTTCAAGTACTTCATCTTGGTCATATATGTTTATTTCAAGTATTGACTCATCAGCATTCAACTCAGGATCACAGGAAGTACTGAAAAAGACATTGGAAAGAAGGAAAAAGTAGGAGAAAAAATGGCAAAGAGAAAATTTTTCTCAAATGAATTGTGCTTTCCTTCTCTTATTGTGCTCTCATATAACTCAGAAGAGACTGGTTTTGAATATTTAAACAGCTTGGCTATTTTAATTTTCTTTTGCCTTAGTAAGATACTTTTGAAAATCCACCTAAGTAATATTTTCTTTTTTCGAAAAAGCACTACTTTTTTNTTTTTGCAAAAAAAACTTACTTTTTTTTTTTTTTTTTAATAGATACTATATGTTCCTGTTTTATATAATACTGATTTTTTGCAGGAGGATAAGATAGTCACATTCATTATAATGTTCTGTTTCTTAGAAAAGAATAGCTGCGGCTGTAATACTTTTCCTTGCTTTAAGGAGATGGGTGCTAATCACAAAAGCAGTTTTTATGATAATATCTGACAAATGTCTGACTGCTCAGACTATGTCCCATTACAACATGCCAATAGAAAAAACATGAACTGGTAATAATGATACTTCTGGTCCCAAATCCTACAATTAAATCGCACATGTTCATGATTCTAAATTAATCTAAAAAGAGCATTTTTGTCAATTTGTACATAACACCAATGTATACAGCACTGCACTAAGAGTTGAACCAGATCAAGAAACGTTAATCCACACCAATCAAGACCTGAGTAAATGACTTAGCTGTTCTGTGCCTTGGTACCCAGCTCTAACTGTGGATGTTATGTCCTACTTTTTGTCTCTGTTGCCTCTTTAGACCACTGGCAGGTATTCACCCTTATCGTATGTTTGTATAGCACCGAGAACTAAGAGGGGCTGTTCTAAGAGTTAGTCTAATGAATGGAAAATAAAAGTGCAAGAAATCTGCTAATTAAACTATGTTTTGAAAAACATATTTTGAAAAGCAAATAATTTGGAAAGCAAATAATATTTGCTAATTAAACATATGTTTTGTGGTCCTTCCCACTTTGGAAAGTGGGAAGGACCACATCTTTTCCTTTGTCTTAAAAATGTGAAAATGTAAAGCTGTTCTTTAATGTAAATGTAATGAAAATATGAAGTTCTGTTACCCTCTCTTGAAAAAACAATCAATTCTTTCCGTCCCAAAGGCCTGACAGTTATCAATATAAGAAAGTTGCATGGCAGCTTTTGTGATACAGACAGTCCTTTCTGGTCCAGTTCAGTGAAACTGTTCCCAGTTCTTGGATTCGCTTGCAATGAAAGGATTTTTCATGAGGTCAAGCTAAAGACCCACACCAGGTTGTGCACCTTCTGTAAGGCTCCTCCACCGTATCGCTGCGCTGCCAGTTTTGAAAGATTCAGGGGGTTTTTTCTCCTTTAAACTACAGCTGTTAGGAACTGATAACAACATGTTCTTCCAAAGTAATTTTATACTGCTGGCTTGTTTAGCAAGTGAAAAATAAAAAAGGAGAAAAATGCGTTTCTGCATTGCAGATGGAGCAATTGCTCGTTAGTTCATTTGTCTGTAAAAATTATTAATGTTTATGAGTCTCACCTTCATTCCAGTGACCCCTTAGGGCGCAGCAAACCATGCAACTGTGGTGTACACTGGACACACATGAGGCACAGTAGGCTGCTGGACAAGTGATCTCCTATTTCCACTGCCAGAAGAGAAGCTGGCTGGCTGGTTTTGAAAACCACTTTCTCTACTGTTCTTCTGCATGGAGAAGAACACCAGGTCTGATTCCTACCCTGGTACTTCATAATACCTTTGCCTCTTGGGCTGCAAGAGTGTGGCAAGCAAAGTGCTCAGTTGCTATCCTGCTTCACAAAGGGCCTCCCAGTGTGGGATCTACCTGCTGTGGAGGAGGCCGAACCATACAAGGTGGCCTCCACCTGCTGGTGCTCCTCCCTGCTGGCTGCCAGGGCAAGCAGAAGTCCACCTGCTCCTCCTTCACTCTAGACTGCTAAAGATGAGGGAACCTGGGAGAGTGGGTGGCCTTCTCTTGGTGAAGATCAAATCTCCACAGACATATTTAACAGTCTGTCCTGACCAGTGGGTCTTAATCTTCAGAAAAGCAGCTTTCATCCTTTTCAGTTTCCCCTTTCTTGGATATGTTATCACCAGCTGTTGTGGTCAGTAGAGGTGAGCAATTCAGCCCTCTTTTCCTACTTAATTTGGTCATTCTCTTGGAATTACATCCTTGCATACCTCGCCACCAGAGCATGGTGAAACAGCAGTCTCTTCTAGCTCCCAAATGCCCCCTCAGTATCCCTGCAACCAGGACTGGAAGTGAAGATGGGGAAGCTCCTTTTTTCCTGAGGGTGAGGAATAAGATAAAATGATGGATAACTCCAACCACCGAAAGGAAAGGAATAATAAAATGTTGAAGTAGGAGATAATGAACTGCAAAGTACAGCAAATGCCCAAAAGTGACATGATTGTGCTCTGAGCTGTGAAATGTTTTTGTCTGTGATGGATGGTCTTTGTCCACTGCAAGGAACAAAGCAGAGGAGGAGTCAAACAACAACATGCAAGAAGTAGGGAACCAGAAATCCATACAAAACAGATGCCTTTACAAATTGCTGGTATCATCATGTATTCGTTCCCCTGTCTCTCAATTTCCCAACAGTAAAAGGAAAAACCCACCCAAATTTATTAAAATTATACTGTTTCATTAATTCACTAATTTTTAAATACTGATAAAGCTGACAAAGTATTTTGCTATCCTGGATTAAACCAATCAGCTTCAGTTTTGTGTAAGGTCATCCTGGGTCCTTAGTTTATTTGGCATTTCTGTTGTCATTGCTAGGTTGATTCAGCTCATATCAGTTTTGGAGAATTGGGGTAGAAATGTTTGGTTATATAATTTACCTGAACTTGGAGCCAAAGAAGGTCATCCATTCTAGTAGTGCGAGGGTTTTAAGTGTACTTGGAAAACAACAAAAGCCATTATGAAACAGTATCTGCTCTGCACAGGGGAGCAAAACATTGGGTCATGAATTCCTAATTATTACATTAATGGACTACACTTAAATCGATATATCTAGCCAGAGGGAGCTGAAAGCATCATTTGACCTAGCACTCACATTTCCCCAGGAATACAAAACACTGTAAAATGTCCTCACATTCTGCACACCAAGAATTATTGTGGAGCACTTGGAGGGAGGCAAAGGGCACAGAGAATCAAGAGGATGATAAGCAGTGCAGCCTGCCTGAATTTTGGGCTGCCAGACTCCAGCGCTCATCACAGCTACGGTACAGAACTAACCCCTCATGCAAGCAGCCACAGACTCCAAGCAGTTTAATGAGGCTCTTACTCATCATTCTCAGGCACGGAGGCCAGAAAAGGCCCACACAGGTGCATCATAGGTCAGAAGCATCTCATTATGGTTTCAAGTTGCCATGAAAAGCAGAGCTGTTTTTCCTTACATTTCAGATTATTCTTTCAATAAACTGAGCTTTGAGCTATCAAACTGACAATTATACTTTGGAGAAAGTATAATGGAAAAATCACTGATATGTTGGACAGTTTTCTCTCTAGAGGAATTCTAGCATTCTCTTTATTGCTTCTTGTCTTCCAACACAGCCATGCAGCATCTAAAAGTATAATGAAAGACTACTCTCAATAAATTGAATTTGTCTGTGAAGCTACTAGGCATTTAAATCGTTCTGCTCTTTTCAAAATACACCTGTAGTGTTTGAAGTGACGTTCTCTTCCACTGCTGAAGATAGAGGTTAATCATGTCAAACATAAGGAGATTTTTCCCTTCATCTCTCTAAATGTTCAGGTCATCAATTTCATCATGTTTTGGGCAATGCAGGGGAGGCAAGTAGGAGGTGAGAAACAAATCCATCATTTAGGACACAAGAGAAATATTTAACAACAACTTAAAGATTCAGGGAAACTCAGTATTCTGTAACCTTGTTGGCTTGGTTCAAAAAATGAATGAAATAATTTAGACAAAATGTGACAAGAGGAGGTGTTTCTGTGAGTTGGAAGCATATTTCCTCCACAACAGAGATATGTGTGCTACCTAACAAGGACAACAGAGACATGTATGCTACCTAAACAAGCTGTGCAGTACTTACGTGCTGGACATTGAGCTGACCTGTAAAGAACATACACTTTCATATTTGCTCACTAAAGCAAGTCCCAAGCAAAGTTTTGTGCAAACAACAGTTAGAGAGCATTGCAAAGGGAAACTGGGAGCAGAGAGCGTGGATGAACGCAACTTTTGATCATTTGAGATGACATTTGATCTGACTCAGCAGTCTGGCCAGCCTGCTGACAGCCTGGGGACAAATGAAAGTCCTTAAAGAGAATGACACATTTTGTTTGCAGAACTTCAACGTGATCAAGAAACTCCCTTCTCACTTCCCCTATTTCCCTTTTTTAACCAGTAGATGATCACCCTCCAGTCCTTTCCATGTGCTTTGAGAGGGATGCTGCACAACTTGCCAAAAGCCCTTGGACTAATGGCACACCTGACAGTTAGCTTGCAGGCTGTGGAGTTTGCTTGCTTAGAAGGAAAGTCTCTTGAGACTGTAAAACAAAAAAAATATTAATATTTCATTTTACCAGCTGACAGGTTTGCCTGTAGTGTAGAACTGCAACGGCTCATTTATTGCACAAAAATAGGATAAGCTGACATACCTTATTATCGCAAAAAAAAACATAAAAAAGATTTTTGGGGGGCTACAGTAGTGACAATGGGTCAGTAAGGGATTGGCATGTTTTGTAGTCAACACAGTCTCCTTCCTGCCTTTTGAGACTTGAATTATCTGTAACTAAAAATAGGACTGCTTTTAGCTTAAAAAAAAAGGGATAAAATAATAAATTAGAATACCAATCAAGTTTATTTGGGATTTTTATTACAGAACAGAATGAAAACATGACATCATTATTCATTTTTCTAGTGAAACATGAGTGTGAGAGTCAGACACACCACCTGAAAAGCTGTGCTGGTTTCAAGCAGCTCAGCACTGGGGTTTTCAATGCCCCTCTGCTGCAGGTCATTCGTGCCTCTGACCTGGTGGCAAGACACCTATGTGATGGGAACGAATCCTGCTCAGCTCAGGGCACACTGCCCTAGCACTCTGCTGGGTGAGCCAGCAACACTTCCATTTGCCCCTGTTTTCCATGCTTTGGGAACAGTTTTGGAGTGCTGAGTTCTTTCTGTGTGAAACTGATTCCATCTGGATGAAATGAAAGCTGAGACACGCTCCAGGAGTGCAGCTACTGCTCTCCAGCTGCCTGTGGGCGTTCAAAGCACAAGGTCTAGCCAGGCACACACTGAGGCAAAGCCTCCTGACAGTCTCCTGTAAAATTAGGATGACATCAGTAATATCCACAGTTCTAGGCACTTAATGAACTGCTAATAAATACATAAATGTCAGCACCCCGTGTTTTCAGGCTTTCATGCTGCAGACATGCATTGTCCAGAGTGCTGCTGTCCTCTCCCTTGCCAGCTGGACACAGGCACCCCCAGGACCCTCGGGAATGATGCTCTGTCTGGCCTGGGCAGAGGTGGTGATGTTGGTGGGGCAGCTTCTGGCTGTGTCAAACCCATCTCTGTCACAACCTTTTTATGTGCCTTTCATATCTCTTTTCTGTGTGACTTCTTTGTGTCAAAAGCCACAAACAATTCCCTGGTCGAAGCTTAATCTGACTGATGGCCATCTCACACATCAACACCATCAGATGGGGCCTGATGGCATCATCCCCACTCATGTGATCAGCTCTGGGCAAATGGCCTCGGGGCAGTGCTGCCTATTTGCTTCACACTCTGCATATGCTCACATTTGTGTCCTAATGTGTGCTGTTTTCCAGGCCATTGCTGAGCATCCCGAAAGGTGCTCAGGCAACAGGCACAAGACACAATCCACAGGGAAACCAAAGGCACAGGAAATGTGCAGGGATAATGCTGCAACAAGAGCATCAGAGAGCAACACACCCTTAAAGACAAAACTGCTCATCGTTTCACAGCCATCTTGAGGGCTAGAAAATAAAATGCATTCCACTGTGGGACACTGTAGTTCTGCTTTAGGACTTCATCTTCTCATTTCTACTCCAAAACCTAGAATGATAAGTTATTCAAAGCATTTCACTGGAAAAAAAGGAAAAAGCAATAGAAATTAAATCTGGAGGGCCAATCTCTGAACACAGTGTTAACTGCAATAGGTCTTCCAGACATTCAGCTCCCTGACTGTCTGTAAAAGAACTAGCCACATGCCACAGTAGCCACAAAGAGATACCAGACTCCCTGCCATCAAGTTTAGGATGATGACTCTAAATGTCACTGATAATATTCCAGTATTTCCACCAATAACTTCTCAGCCAGGAAAGCTGGAACACAGGATTCCTCAGATCTACCACGGGAGCTGGTGAATTTTCCATTAGGCTGAAATCCACCTGTGTTCCATCAGAAATAAGAGGAAAGAGCTATTTCCTTGAACCATTTCACCTTGGCACTATCTATCACCCATAGCAGTGCTTTCCAACAAAATCCAGTTTTGCTATTCCCATGCAACAGGAACACAGTCATGACTAACTCCCTTAATTAGCTTGACTTGTTTGGTGGTTTGGTTTTTATTTATTATGTTACCTGGCTCTTACAATATGCATCTTTCCTCAGAGGGAAAAACCTCCAGACAATAAGTATTTTTTAATTTGTAAATTAAACATTTTTTCTGAAAGATAAATCTGATCTAACCTCAAGTTCTGCTATCTCCAATCTCCTGCATATCTGGATTATTTGAGATGTCAACAGCTGCAGAGGTCCCTTGTTGATACATTTTTCAGAGACGAAACCTATCTCTCATGTTTCAGATTTCAAGAATGGTTTATGCATTATTATCTATGCAATAAGATCAAAGAAAAAAGGGATATCAGAGGTAAGAGTCCCATCTATTGGCCAGAGGAGGTACATGATAACCAAATGCTTTCTGAATCTCAAAAATTTTCAACTATGAAAAACTATAAGCAAAGAAAAATTACCAGGAAAAACTAATTATCTAAATACTAATAATGGATATTAATGAAGGCAAAAAATAAATTATTTTAGAAATCCTTTTCCTCTCTTAGAGAGGAAAGAAAAGGAAAACAACTTACTATTTAGGATAAGAAGCAGAGAATTTTTGTTGTCATTACTTTGTGCATGCAGTTGGGATTGTTTCTCTGGAGACTCTAGGGTACAGTCATTTTTAAATAACTGCTATTGTTTTACTTGAGTTTCAATTCAGGAAACTTTATTCAAAGCATAAAGTAAGATGACAAGAGAGACGGTCTATTGCATAAATAACAGTTCTAGCACTGTCTCATCACTCTTACACTTAGGAGAGTTGCTTTCGATAGCTTGTTAAGTTACACAACCAAAATCTGTTAGTCCATACTTTCTGAAGCTCAGCACAGACAAATGTTAGTTTTGCATGAAAATGCCTTAACTTGGGAATGTGTAAAATTGTTTTTCTTAAGCAGACCACTACTGGATTTGGATTTGAGCAAGAATTTTCAGGAGTGTTTTTCCTTTTTAGTATGTGTGTTCACCACCACCACACAACACAGCAACTTCTTAATTCTGAGCCAAGCCACACGGTGCCTAAACACCTTGTGCAAAGCATTTGATACTGTCCTGCACAGTCTCTTAAATGGAGATAGATTTGACAGGTGGACCACCCGGTGGATAAGGAATTGGTGGAAGGTCCCACTCACAGAGTGCCAGTCAATGTCTCACTGTCTGTGTGGAGGCCAGTGATGAGTGGTGTCCCTCAGGGGCTGTTATTGGGACCAGTATTATTTAACCTCTTTGTCAGGAACAGGGACCGTGGGATTGAGCGGACACTCAGCAACTTTGCAGATGACACCAAACTGAGAGTTGTCCTAGATAACAGAGGGATAGGATGCCATCCAGAGGGACCTTGACAGGCTTGAAAGGCTGGCCTGGGTCAACCTCATAAAGTCCAACAAGGCTGAGGGCAAGGTCTGGCACCTTGGTGGAAGCAGTCCCCAATACCTGCACAAACTAAGGGACTCAGTGATTAGGAGCAGACCCGAGGAGAAAGTCTTAGGAGTGTTGATTGATGGGAAGCTCAGCATGACCCATCAACGTGTGCTGCAGCCCAGAAAGCCAACCATGTCCTGGGCTGCATCAAAAGCAGTGTGGGCAGGATGTCAAGGGGGGGGGGGGGGTATTTCGTTCTCGC
>WAAG01053365.1:0-21061 GCA_013390105.1 Tichodroma muraria | reverse complement strand
AGTAATTGGACTGAATTAAGCCCATATACCTTGTATAATATCAGTACACAATGAAAACAAATAGGATCACCTTTAGGAAAACCCTTTTTCAGTTATTACTCATCAGTCAATATGCTATTTATGTGGAGTCAAACTTTACAGGGCCAGACTTTGGCCAGTTTAATAATACTACAAATTGGACGAGAACTACTGCCATTCTACAAAACATGTCATATGTAAATTCAGTACTAAGCTCTGCAGATTTTAACATTCAATTTGCTCAATGGCATGACTATTTGTCTGCAAGGTGTACTAACAATTCCAGCATGAGCATCACAACTAGCTGTGATTTGCCAGATTACTTTTGGTCGCTGTGTAGAAAAGGAATAGTCCTTAAGCATCCCAGTGCTGTGTACTGTCCCTTTTATCCCTTATTAAACTTTTAAAAATTTAAAAGAGTGAGCCTTGTTTCTCACAGTTAAATGATTTCTGAATATGGGATTGTGAAGGCAGTGGACTTGGACAGGGGAGCTCACTTTACAGGGGGATACTTCAGGGGATTTGAGTGGGACCTCCATACCCCCTGGCACTTTGAGAATTCAGGTCAAGTAGAAAGGATGAATAGAGGAATAAAGAAACATACCTTGAAGCTATTGACAGAAACTAAAATGCCATGTGTAGGAATTTTGCCATTTGCTTTGGCAAAGGTAAGATCCAAACCCCAAAGAAATCATGCTCCTTTGGATTAATTTTCAATGTGGCAGGGAGGTGAAGATGTGTATTTGAACCAGTGTGTAGCTAGGACACTGTGTCTCATGAAATCTCTTTNAGAAATCATGCTCCTTTGGATTAATTTTCAATGTGGCAGGGAGGTGAAGATGTGTATTTGAACCAGTGTGTAGCTAGGACACTGTGTCTCATGAAATCTCTTTGACAGGAAACACAGCACAGACGCTGCCTTTGGACTTTGCTGTTCAGAACATCCAATCAGGACCGCAGAGACAGCAGCCAGGAGAGCTGAACACAGCTGACACCCATCCTACTCAGGTCAAGGTCTCTAAAACCCTGGAGATTTGAGCTTCTCAACTGGAAGAAAAGCATGGGAGACCTTGGCTATAAGTAGCCACAGTCAAGGATCTCTAGTGATTAGTGGGCTAATATGAACTGTCATTGTCTATTTTATTCTCTGTATTTACTTGCCACACCTGGTGCAGGGGACAGACATGGAAAAGTCGGGAGGGAGTGTTTCAAATGTTCTAGGTTGTGAAAAACGCTAAGTGGAGAGAGTCCATTATGCCACATGTCACCACTGGGTTTTCTCTCTCAAGGTTTTGGAGGGCAAAGCCTCCTTTTAATCCTAATCTCCCAGCTGCGTGTTGCCCTCTTCCTTTCCTCACTGTCTGAGGTACTAGGAAGGTACAGCCTTCCTGAACCACCTACCACATATCCCCCCTTAAACCTGGCATTTTACCCCAAAGTTCAGAAAGTTCAGGCATGTGCAGATGCTTGTTTATTTATGAGCCAAACTGTCAAACAAACCTGCTGTAACAGGGGCTGTAACAAAACTGCTGCTTGAAGTCAGTAGAAACATTAAGACCACTTCAAAGGCTGTAACACCCATAACCTTCACCCACCAATTTATTTGTAAAGACATTAGCACACATCTTCCCTCTCAAAACATATATTTTTAGGTGGTTCTAACTTAAAAAATTGTGACTTTTAAGATGATTCTGAAAGTAATGGGTGTGTCTTTACTTAGAGTCTATGTAAGCCTGCTGGTAGGTAAAACCAGAGACTGATAGATAAGAAAGGAATGTTACCAGTCTACAAGGAATTGTTGCTCAACCAGGGCCATGTTAAGTTCCTGAATTTAAAGATGATGTACAAAAGAAAGGGGGGTGGGGTGTGTGTTGTGTTATGCTATGTGTTAAGGTTCCATAGTAAGCAATTCAAGAAGTCTGTGCTTCTCGAGTACCACAGCCAATGGGGAAAGAGAGGGTGATACGGCCAGGAAAATAGGATTAAAAGGAGGCTGCATTCTCCAGCAACTTGAGAGACCCCAGGGGAATACCCCATGGCCTCCTCCTTTATTCAAATAAAGTTACAGGACTCCTATGTCTCCATTTTGGACATAAACCTTGGGTGTTGTGAATTTTTCTGCACAATTCTATTGGGTTTGGTCTTGGGGTTGATTTTTCTGAGAGCCAAGTTGGAGTTCCTGTAAGAGGTGGATGCTCTCAAGTTTTCTTTCCCTTACAGTTTTCATCAATCCCTTTCCACCAATAAGGAGAAAGGAATACAAGTAGATACAAAAAGTGAAAAAATAACAGTCTACTACCAGATGAAACAGCAACTGGCAAAAATTAACAGTAATAATCACTAGTTACAAAGTTGCTGAAGTCTCAGGGACTCACAGGATCAAAGAGAAACTCAAAATGGCAGAGTGACCCCTTGCCTCAGGTGGTGGCCCTGACTGAGTGGGGGGAGACAAAGGAAAAATGGTGGCAGCCATCCCTCTTATCTCTCTCGCAGTGGCAGCTCCCCTGGCGAAGGTGGCTGGCACCCTCTGACGGGTGGTACTCAGTCAAGGGCTAGAACTCATGGAGGGATTTCTTCCTCTCTGCAGAAGACAGCAAGGCAAGGCAAGGCAAGGCAAGGCAGCTGGGCTGGGGTGGCCCTGCATCTGCTGGCAGCTGCGGGGACCGCACAGAGTAGGGCGCTCACTCCTCTCAGCACAACTCTGTGGCTGCAGACAGGTGTTGCAAAATTAACTTTGAAACAGTTTTTGTTTGGGAAATTCAGCTTCTTGAGTTGCTACTGTTGTGAGTAGCACCAAGCAGCAAGAACCAAGCAGGGCAAACCAGATCCAGAGAGAGAGAGAGACAGCGCTCCTCCTGCATGCTCTGACTTTAAAAAGCCCAGGCACTGCCTAGCCCCAGCCCCTGTTTCGTTTTTCAGTCTTAGGCTCCTAAAGACGCAATAACGATTTTTTTGGCACGGATAGGTACGGATGACAGTAACATTTTGGCTTACTCAGGTCACTCTACATGAAGAGATTCCTTGTTGTTTGAGTTTGCGTTTACTGCATTTATGGTAATTACAAGTACACAGTGTAGTAAGTTTTTATTATTAAAAATAAAGCTATAATTTGTTCCCATTCAGAAGAGTCTGACTGTCACTGTTCTAGTATTTCTTGCATTTTGTGGAGGCAGAGAGTTGGGGCATGTATTCCTAAACCCCATACTTGCGGCTTTTGCATTTTAGCTAGAGGAAAGAACAAGGGTTGCCAGCTGGTGACCTATGCGAACAAGATCCATCCCTAAGTGAGTCCTAGTCATTTCCTAAAGGGGCCTAAGGGATTATAGGGAACAGTAGTACTAGTTTGGCCTGTAATTAAGTTAAATTTCTTCATAATATCTTTTATGGGGCCTGTGTTTTGGATTTGCCCTGAGAACAGGGTTTATAGCACAGGGATATTTCAGTTCAAGCCCCCTCATTATTAGGGTCAGAATCCGAATCCCAACAACAAACAAACAAAAAATTTAAAAATTAAAAAAAATTAGATCCCAAACCACATTTTCAAGGTCCAAAGGATTATTTTTCAGATTTAACCCTGAGTTTTTCAGGCACAAACACTATTTATATGAAGCAATCCTCACAAAGAGGGAGAACTGCATACATTTTAAATCACCAGAACGTGTTTGGGAGAACAGTCAATCTAAAGTCCAAACCCACATTTTTAGATTACAAAATTGCTAAAATTTGCTAAATTTCTATAAAGCAATTCATAATTGCCAAGATTTATGCTTTTAGAGTTCAAAGTCACATTTAGAGGGTCCAAAGTATCATTTTTAAGCCCAAGATCCAAAGCCTCATTTGTGAGTCCAAGGGCTCATTTCTGGCCCCAAACCTTTCTTTTTAGTTTACCAAAGCCTCAATGCTGGGGATCAAAGTCCTTCTTTAGAATTCAGTCTGCAATTTGGCCATCTTCAATCCTTCTTTTAAGACTCCAAAGATACATTTCCTCATTCTTTACTTCTGAGTAAAGTAGGTCCCAAGAGACTATTTGGGGGGGGGGGGGTGTGTCAGTCGTTGAGAGTGCTCATCCCTCTCTGTGATGGTGTGGATGTTCCTTGTGACACACTGGGAAGCATGTCAGCTCCAACAGTCTGTCTGTGGGTGTCTCATCTTCAATAGCTTTTTAGGCAAGCTGAAAAATTTCTATGTACCAGTTGTGACACTTGAGACAGGCAGCTGCAGATTTTAGAGGTTGTCAGGGCTTTCACCACTGAGGATCAACTCACCAGCATGAGGCAGACCAAAATGGGCTTCTGGGAGAGGATGGAGCCCATCTTCATGATGCCCAGTATCACCCCTTGAGGTATAGACATCTGCAGACCACAGGACTGTCGCCAGGACCCACCATGCAGCATTGTGGGACACAACAGCTGTCCTGTGGGTGTCTCTATCTGAGGCTGCAGACAGCAGTGACACACCTGCCAATGCCCCACAGCCCAGGGGTGCTGGGAGAGTTGAGGGCCAGCAGATGCAGGGCACAGGCTGGCTTTCCTCTGCTTTCCAGAGAAAATGGCTGTCTGGGACACAGTGGCTGGCTACATCCAACAACAGCTCTTGCTGTACTAGGTAGGACAACACCCATATCCTCCTCATCTGCACAGAGAAGTGGGGAGTCCCATAGCCCTGGAGCACAGCCTGCAGTTCCTCTTGCTCTCCTCAAAGAGCAAGAGACCCACCTCAAAAGGTCCTGCTCCACTTTCAGGAGACTACCTCCAAGACTGAATACGTTCAGGGATTTCTTCCACGCAAAAGGTAACAGGACAGAAAGGCTATTGCTGGTATTTAACTCCTGATGACAGCCTAAAGCTTCACTTTTTGGTGGTGAAGAAGAATTGCTAGGTTCTAAAGGGTCTTTTGTACCATCTCACATATTAATATTTTTCATGCCTAAAGACTCCAGGGCCACAGCCCTAATTTCTGAGCTTCCAACCTGTTTTATATTACCTTTTATTGCCTGTAGGACCTGATTTAGAAGGTCCAAATTTTCATTTGTAGGGTAAAGGCTCATCTGTAGAGTCCAAAGCCTTTTTTAGAAAGTCCAAAGGGTCTTTCTGGGGTCCAAATCCTCTTTTTAGCTTCCACAGATCTCCTCTCTGGGACCAAAACAAATGAGGCTCTGGACCTTGCAGATGAAGTTTTGGACCTTCCAAATAGGACTCAGAACCTTCAAAATGATGCTCTGAGCCTTTCAAATGAGTCGTGGGGTTTGTGCCTAAACAAGATCAGTTTGGACTTAAACCAGGATGTTTTGGACCCTAAAAATGAAATTGTAGTTGTTAAAAACAAGACAAAAATATATGGATACTAAAATAATAGCCTTAAAAATGGGGTTTTACACCCTAGAAATAATTTGTTTTAGCTTCCAAATAAGGCTTCGGGCATGAAGCACAAAAGGCTTTGAGTCCTCAGTGAGTAGTTTGCACCCAAAAATGAAGCTTTGGATTCTAATGTGCTCTCCTGAGAAGTGGGTTCCAAAGAATCCTGGTGCCAAAAAGTCAGCAAGGATGAGAGAGCCAGGGTGAGAGAGAAACTGAGTGGGGGCCTAGCAGCCATCCAAGGTCCACCCAGCACAGTTTCTGAAGGTATTCCTTTGGTATTGCTAGTTCCAGGTCAGCCTGAAGCTGACCTTAAGGGCAGAGAAAATTCATTAGAAATGAACCCTAAGAGCCCAGGTGATTTGTTACACAAGTCATCTGGACACGTTCCAGTATCTGGGAAGAATGGAACAGAAAGCCCCAGCACTGCGAGTGTGCCAGCCAAACCAGTGACAAGTATAGTCCTCAGAAGCCTTTAATTGCTCTGCCTGCTGCAGATCCAGGAAGAGACAGGAGCTTGACTGGTGGGTGAGCCCTTTGCCAGGGGAGGTCCAGTGACTTCCAGTTGTGAGAAGTGCCTGGGTTGTGGTAGCCACAGGGTTCTGTGGGCATGACAGGAGAGATCCTCACTCAGCCTAGTGTCACAAAGGGGCAAAGATGAGGCACCTGACCAGCCATTGTGACCTCACCTGCCCAATGCTTGGTATCCTGATGAGCAGACCAGCAAAGATTGAGCTGGCCTTCAGGATAACTCAGCTCCTTTCTTTGCTACTCGCATGTCTGCATTTTCTCAAGCATTCTCTGTCTTTGGCAGCAACTACAAGCACCAACAAAATGATTCTGACAGTTAAAGCTGTTCTGTGGGTTACATTTGGGGTTTTTTAATTTTCAAGCTACATTTATTTTCTTTCTCAACAGGAGACGGGTTTAGTTCTGATCTGATTTTTCTGGAGGAGGATCTGGATCCTTTGTCATCCACAGCTTTTCCATCTATTCCTGAGAGGAGCAACAGCTGCCACAGGAAATAATTCCTGTAACAGTTTTGCCACCAGCCTTGAACTTTGTGAATGCCCACAGACAACATGGCTGGTGCTTCAGTCCTGAGTGTCAGTGCACTAACAAACTAGAGTGAAATCTAGGGTGTTTCCTGAGAGCAGCCAGATTGACCCAGGTGATTTTGGTTAGACACAGGAAAATGCATTTGGTCACTCTGTCACTAGTGCACAAGACTTTGAAAGAGGACATTGCTCATAGAAAGACCTGACACCCATAGGTATTTGTTTGTTCTTTTCACATTACAATGAGGAAAAAGGAACTGATAATCCAAGGCTGTAGAGGGAAAGGAAGGTAGTGTGAGGTCCAGAAACCAGAGTGGGAGTTTGTTGGACTTTTGGCAGACTAAGCAGGGGAGCAGACTATTTTCCAAAACTGTTCCATACCAGTAGATGTAAATGGGCTGTTAGGCTTTCCCCAGTGTTTCTGTGATGGTGGTTAGAGCTGTTGTCCTTGGTGCTCCTGTAGAGAGCTCAATATTTGAATGTGCTTTCAAGCAACAATATTGTCATATCTCATCAAATATCATTTCCTTGCAGACATTGCTGGGGGAATGGCTCTGCCACAAAGGATCCTCTTTCCCCGGGAGGAGATTTGCATGGACTGGCAGCAAAGACAGAGACCTGGAGCAGGTCTCTGCAACCTGGGCAGTACTTGCTACATCAATGTCATCCTGCAGTGCCTGACATACACACCCCCTTTGGCCAACTACCTGCTCTCTCGTGACCATAGCCAGTTGTGTGAGTACTTTCAGGAATATTTCCTTGTAAATCTCTTGAGCACATCCTAAGGATTACAGAACCTTGAACTGCATTTAAGAGGACAGTGCCCTTCTTTGTCAGCCCCATGAGCTTGTGTTCAAAAAAGAAGAAGCCACTGTTCCATTGTGTGTGTCCACAGATGGCATAAGATGTGTGTCCATCTTCAGAAGGCACCTCTTTCTAGCCTGGTATCTCTGTCCCTGCAAGTTAAACCCTCTCAGCTTATTGCACCAAATACTTGTGACAATTTCTGAAGAATGTTTTCCCTGCACTAAAATGTCCCGGGCTTGTTAGGAATGGTTGGAACTGTTGGATGGATGGACAGAGTCCAATAATATGAAGTTCAATAAGTCCAAGTCCCAAGTTGTGCATTTTGGCCACAATAATCCCTTGCAATGTTATAGGCTGGGGACAGAGTGGCTGGACAGTTCCCAGGCAGAAAGGGACCTGGGGGTGCTGGTCCACAGCCGGCTGACCATGAGCCAGCAGTGCCCAGGTGGCCAAGGAGGCCAACAGCATCCTGGCCTGTATCAGAAATTGCATGGCAGGAAGGTGATTCTTCCCCTGTACTCAGCACTAGTGAGGCCACACCTTGAATACTGCATCCAGTTCTGGGCCCCTCAGTTTAGGAAGGACTGGAGACGCTTGAGCGCGTCCAGAGGAGGCAACGGGGCTGGAGAGGGGCTGGGAACACAAACCCTGTGAGGAACAGCTGAGGGAGCTGGTGTTGTTTAGCCTGGAGAAAAGGAGACTCTGAGGTGACCTTATCACTCTCTACAGCTTCCTGAAAGGAGGCTGTAGTCAGGTGGGGGTCGGTCTCCTTTGCCAGGCAACAACTGACAGAACCAGAGGGCACAGTCACAAGCTGTGCCAAGGGAAATTCAGGTTGGATGTTAGGAAAAAGTTTTTACTGGAAGTGTGATAAAGTACTGGAATATTCTGCCCAGGGAGGTAGTAGAGTCACCATTCCTCGATGTGCTCAAAAAAAGACTGGATGTAGCTGCTCCATGGTTTAGTTGTTAGGGCATGGGTTGGACTCGATGATCTTAAAGGTCTCTTCCAAACTTGTGATTCTGTAATACTGTGACACTGTCAACTTGGGAGAAGTGAAGACTGATCTTAGAACTTCAAGATCTCCATTAGGTTTCCCAGTGCTAGGGATGATGTGCTAACCTGAGGACCCTCCCTCCCTCCCTCTCTCTCTCTTCAGGTCATCGGCAAGGCTTCTGCATGATGTGCATCATGGAAGCACACGTTAGAAAAGTCCTGCGCTCTTCAGCCAATGTCATCTGGCCAAGGGCTGTTGTCCGGGACCTCAAATGTAAGTAATTTCAGATGCTTTGATACGTTGTCTCCCTTTCTTGTGGGTGAGAACTACTAATTCCTTTCTTAGTCATAGGAGAAGAATTTGAGCCTGACATGGCTGGAGATGCCTATGAGTTCTTACGCTGTGCTCTTCAGGCCATGCAGAGAGCTTGTCTGAGTGGAAGCAGCAAGTAAGCATAAGTAAATAACCTTTCCCATGTTCCCAAGCCCACTGGACTCCTTCAGTGTGCTCCCATCAAGGAAAGCCTGTGTCCAGGGCTTTCCAAGCTAAACTCTTGGAGGAGGGGATTTCTCTGCCTTGCCATTTATTTCCAGTGTGGACATCTCTTCTCAAACAACTACCATCATCCATCAAATATTTGGGGGCTTTCTGAAATCGAGAGGTAATGTTTCTATATCAATTGTTCTCCTTGGCATTGTTTTCACCCTTCTGACTGTCTGTAATAAACAGCTGGTCCTGTAACTGGCATAATTGGTACCATGAGCATAAACTATCATGATCATTTAATTTCCTCCTTCACTCAGCATTTTTCTTTTCCTTCCAGTCACATGTTTGAGTTGCCAAGCAGTTTCTGACTCCTACAAGGCTTTCCTGCATGTCCTTTTGGATATCAAAGTAAGAGGGCTTGCAGTTGTCCTTCAAGACCTCCCAAGGCCCCTGTAGCTTTCCAGATCCAAAGCATTTATCTTAAAAATGGATCCTGGTGGTGGGTGGGAAGGAAAATGTATCTCCTTCTGCAGAGACCATGGCACTCATCTCCCCATTCTACAGAGGAAGCTCTTGATGGTCCCAGGAACTCCTGGGACAAAAAGGAAATGCTCAGCATCCCTTCCTTCCTTCCTTCCTTCCTTCCTGCCTGCCTGCCTGCCTGCCCCTGCCTGCCTGCCTGCCTGCCTCCCTCTCTCCCTCCCTTCTTCCTTCCACTGCCTGCAGGGTCATGCTGGGTCTCCTCAGCATCAGCTGCCGGGATCTTCTTCCTTGGAAGTGTTCAGAGGTGAGCATTTCCCACAGCTTAGTGGCTCCTTTCTCACTTCTCCAGGCACCCTCATCCCTCACCACAGCTCTGGAAGACTTTGTGACACCCAAGAAGCTGGATGGAAAATACTGCCTCAAATGTAGCAAGTAAGATGATTTGTAACAACTTATTAACACTTAATTCTCTGTGAAGGAGCTGCATGCCATTGAGCAGATTCATCTTCTCATGGAGGTTTAAAGCACAATAATTGGAAGCAGGCTTTTTTAATGTGACCTTATGGTATGAAATAGTCTTAAAATACAGTAAGGATATGTGAGACACAAAAGCTTGTCTGGTCTTGTTGGGCAAAGATAAGGTGCATTTCAGCACTTGGCTCTGCTTTTTTTCAAGGTGTGAGAAGAAGGTAACTGCCTCTAAGAGGGTTACAGTCCATCGTGTGCCCAGGGTCTTCACAGTGTGCCTGGAAAGGGCTGCTGATCACACAGGCAAGAAGATCAGCAAGGTGTGTATGCAACTTCAGTGCAACTTTCTCTTTGAAGCAGGAGATTCCCCAAAGCAGTACAGTTTCAGAAGCTGCTCATGTTGGGGTTTTTGTGTTCTGTTATGGGGAGAAGAGAGTTTCTATGAGAAGACTATCCTGGACTCTGCTCCAACAGAGCTGCTTTGGCTGAGAACAGTTCCCTGCTGTCAAAACCATTATGTGCTGAAGGGCTATTTAATGTAGTAATTCAGGATAATTTCTGAACCCACTTGGTCTTTCTGTAGATTGTTGAGTATCCTGAGTACTTGGATCTTCGGCCATATATGTCTGACACAGCTGGAGAACCTCTTCTCTACTCATTATATGCTCTTGTGGTGCACAGTGGTGACACCTGTCTTGATGGACACTTCTTCTGCTACACAAAGGTAAAGAGCAACTTCTCTCTTGATAGAGTAACATGTGTGCTGGGAAGGCAAACTTCCCTGTCAGTGTTACAGGTATCCAAGGCTTTTGGGAGAGAAGGTCCCCTTCAGGGCCTATTTGGATTTGTTTTGGTGTACTCTTTGTTCAGCTGCTCCCTTTCTTTGGTGTTGTGGAGAAAACCTGAAGGTCCTTTCCAGAGATGGATGATTTTCTTTGCAGGCCAGCAATGGACTATGGTACAAGATGGATGATGAGTCTGTGGATAATTGTGGCATCCATGCAGTTCTCAGGCAGCAAGCCTATTTGCTGTTCTATGCCAGGTAATAGCCAGCATCATGTATTCAGGATACGTTTGCTTTTCCTGGCTTTGCTGTTTGTCTTCTCATCCTCCTGGGTGTTTCTGTCATAGGGGACAGTTCTTCCCTTTTACTTCAGTGCTGTCAATTCTGAACTACATCATATCAGTCCTTCTCTTGCTGAGCTTTAAGATGCTGGCCTGTGTAAACTGCTCCTTGTGTGCTCTCTGAAACTAGGTCATGTTGAGAGGACTTAGAGGACTCCAGGAAAGATGGAGAGGGATTCTTTATCAGGGAATGCAGTGATAGGACAAGAGGTAAAAATTTCAAAGTGAAAGAGATTTAGATTAGTTATTTGAAAGAAATTCTTGCCTATAAGGATGGTGAGGCACTGGCAGATGTTGTCTACAAGCTTCTCTAAGGTGTGGCTGCCCCACTGCTGGAAGTGTTCAAGGTCAGGCTGGATGGAGGTTGGTGCAACCTGTAGATGTTCCTGCTCATGGCAGGGGGAGGTGGAACTAGGTGGTATGTAAGGAACCCTCCAAACCAAACCTTTCTAAGATTCTGTGAAATGGAGGCTGTAGGGAGAATAGAGATGAGGACTTGCTCTGACAGGGGCAGACCTGATGAGAAGACCCCCCAAATTTTCCATTGGTGACCTCGGTGAAATCTCTCTGATGTAGAAACCACTCCAAGAAAATGACTGAATCCCAGAGGAGCCTGCAAGGAACGTCCTAAACAGAGATCACTTTATTTTTTTCTCCAGATGCTCTGATTTGAAAATGGGAGGAATGGTGGCTTCCTCTCTGACACCATCCTATGCCCATTCCTTCCTCAGTCAGTGGGGGGCCAGCAGTGAGCAGGCGGGTTCTGCAGAAACACACAGTCAACCTGGTAGGTCTATGTCAACGCACTGCCAAAGGACAGGTGCCAGGGAGAGGATCCAGAGTAGATCCCTGCAGTGGGGCAGTGATCACTGCAGCTGGTTCATGAATAGCACTGACTCCAACAACTCAACAGGGAGGAAGAGAAAGAGAACTAGTCCTCCAGGTCGTGACCATGTTCTCAAGGATGGAACGGCTTCAGGGCTCTTCAACAGAAGCTGTCAGTGGGCTCCTGCAACCAGTGCTGCTTGGGTACAACACCTGCCAAGACAGAGAAAGCAAAGCCAGTCCTCACGGCAGGGCTACGATCTTTGCAGACAGTTTGTGGAGATCACGGAATACCACCAGTCAGTGAGGAGGAGGAGCTGGTGGAGAAGAAGCCCTCCACATTGTGACCAAGACCCAAAGGATGATACACCGGAAGGGTCCTCAAATGCCACCTCCAAGAGGGCTACTGCACCCAGTGCTGCTCAGGAGCAATCCCTGCCAAGGCAGAGAGAGCAGGGCAGATCACCACAGCGGGGCTATGATCTCCGCAGACGGTTTGTGGAGATCACAGGCTACCACCAGTCAGCAAAGAGGAGGAGGAAGCACTCATTTGGAACAAACAAGCAGAAAAGACAAAGCCAGAATTAAAACTCCTTGTTAGCCTTGTGTGTATAATTTACAAGGTGTTTCCTTCTCTGTAGGTTTTGGGGCAAGTGGTGGAAATACCCACCGTGGGATGTTTGTGTAATGGGATTTTGAAAGCTGCATTCTTGCATGTACCCAACTGGCAATCTCTTCTTTTTTAAATATGGAGTTCAAGTTGCTCGACAGGACATGAACTGGATGAGCCAACAGTGATTTGTGCTGAAAAAGGCTGGATGGGTGGGCCCCAAGGGTGCTGCTCAGTGCCACCAAGTCTACTGTGGTGCCAGGAACAAACACTGTCTCCCAGGAATCCGCACTGGGATTGATCCTGGTTAACATCTTCCTCAACTAATGGTCTGTCTTCTGGGGCAGAGGACATGCACAGCAAATTGCCACATGACAGCAAACCTGGAAGAGTGGCACTTAGGCCAGGGGTTGTGCTGCTATCCCTGAGGGACCTGGGCAAGCTGGAGAGATAGGCTAGCAGGAGCCCCTTTTAGTTGAGAAAGGGAGGTGTAAAGGGTGCTGAGCAGCAGCAGAGGCTACTGAGTGAGCCCATGGAGGCTCCTTCCTTGGACATATTCCACAGCCCACTGTGCACGTGCATGGACAAGTGGCTGAAGGTGCCCCTGCATGAGAAGGGGGGTGGGAAAGCCCTGATTCACCCTCCAGGTGACCTTCTTCCCAGGCTCAAGGTGTCACGGATGCCTAGAAGAGAATCCAGCCAGCAGTGCTGTCCCCCAAAGGTGACCATCAACAGCTCCACCAGGAAACTGGAGCCTATGGAGACCCTAGACCAGGGCAGGCTCTTGGCAGGTGCTGCACCCGCAGCAGAGCAGCCATGAGTCACTGGACCCTATAAATGCACCTATGGGACCTAAAAGTAAGTATTTGGTCCCTAAAAAGGAAACTTTCATAGAATCATCAAATCACAGAATCACAGAACAATAGGATCCTAGAATCCTAGAATGTTTGGGGTTGGAAGGAACCCTAAACATCATCTAGTTCAAACTCCCTTGTCACAGGCAGGGACATGTTCTACTACACCAGGTATCTTCAAGCCCTGTCCAACCAAGCCTTGAGCACTTCCAGGAATGGGGCAGCCACAGCTGCTCTCAGCAACCTGTGCCAGGGCCTCACCACCCTCTCGAGGAAGAATTTTTTCCCAAAATCTAATCTAAACCTCATTTTTGATTGTCTGAAACCATTACCTCTTGTCCTGTCACTCCATATCCCTTTGTGAAATGTCACTCTCCAGCTTTTGGAGACCGTTTTCAGGCTAGAAGGTGCTAGAAGACCCTGGAGCCTTCTCTTCTCCAGGCTGAAACACCCAAACTCTCTAAGCTCTCTACGCTTCTCACCCACCTCTCTCACCTGTCTTTTTGAGAGAGGTGCTCCAGCCCACTGAGCATCTTTGCTGCCTTCTCTGAAATTGAACCAGAAAGTCCATGTTCTTTCAAGCCTAGAAGCAAAGATTTGGGTTCTATAAATGAGGCTTGTGTTCATAAGAGAGGGCTTTGAATCTTGCAGATGAGGGTTTCGCCAGTCAAGATGTGGCTTGGACCCTAAAAATGACTAGTTGGGTCATAAAAAAATGCCCATTGAGAGTGCAAAGGGAAGTTTTGGAGAGGAAAGACAGTGCTTTGGACTGCCTAAAGGAGATGTTGAAAACTGAAATGGAGATTTTGGACACTAAGACTGAGGCTTTGTAGCCTAAAAATAGCTGCTTTGGGAGCCAAAATTAGGACTTTGGGAAGAAAACACAAGGTTTTTGACCTTCTCAGTGTAATTTTGGAATGGGAGCAGAAGATTTCTCTGTGTCAAATGAGTTTTGAGTCCTCCAAATTAAACTGTGGGCCCTAAAAAAGTCTGTGAGTAATAAAAGAGAGAATGGGAGAATAAGAATGAGGATTGTTGCCCCAAAACTGTGGCTTTACAAGAAAAGAATATGTGAGATGCTACAAATGATTATTTGGACCATGCAAAGGAGGGTATCTCTGGCCTCAGGAAATGAACCTTTGCGCTGATTAGAGGGCTTTGGACACTTCAGCAAAATTTTTGAGCTGTAAAAGAGAGCTTTGAACTCTTACAATGAGGGTTTGGGTCTTCAAAATGAAACTTTGGGCCCTAAAAATGGGTCTTTAGAAATTAAAAGGAGGGTTTGAACTCTGAAGTTGTTTAGTGCCCTTAGGGATGCTTCAATACCACAAACCAAGGATTTACACCCTATAAATGCCTCCTTGGAAGCTTAAAAGAAGCCTTTGAGCCTACCAAATTGAAGATTGAATCCTAAAAAGGAGGTTTTGGCCCCTGACAGGGAGGCTTCAGAAGTTACAAATATGGTTTGGGCCTGAAAATGAGATTTTGGTCACCTCACAAATGAGGCTTTGGACCTTCCAAATCAGACTTGGGGCCTTCAAAATGATGCTCTTAGCCCTTTGGATTGGTCTTGACACCTTAAGAACAGCACTTGGAGCATATAACTGAGGGTTTGGATGCAAGCCAGGCAGTTTTGGACCCTAAAAATGAAATTGTGGCTCTGGATTCCAGCTTGTTAGGGGGTTTGAGGTCCTGGCTCTGGGTTTGGGGTCCTGTGCTTGTCTTCAACAGGGAGTCCTGGCCATGAGCACTGGAACACAACTGTGAGCTTGGAATCCTGGCTATGGGCTTGAGGTACCAGCCATGGGCTTGAGGTCCTGGCCATGGGTTCAGGGTTCCGTGCCCATGCTCACTGGGGGTCCCAGCCCTGCTCTCCTTCTCCAGGCGTGCTGCCCATGTGCCATCTGCTCTTTGCCCTGGCCATGGAGGATCTGAGCTGCTGCTTCTCCCCTCAACCACCTCTGCATGTCAAGGAGTCCCGTAGCCAGGTCTCCAGGTGTTCAGGATCAGGTACAGCCCCAGCCTGGTTCCCTGGGACTCTGATGGCTGATTGGGGTTGTGCTTTCTGGGGGATCAGCACTGAGAGCCCTCTGCTGTTCCCATCAGGTTCTTCTTCCCCAGCTGGTGCAGACTGGGACAGTCCCACCACTGCCAGCTGCTGAACAACTGGGCCAGCCCTGCCCTGGACTACCTTGTCATCGATTACCCTTTCACCCAGGTGAGCCCCACCATGCTGCCTCCTCCTTCTCCCCCTCCTCCTCTTTCTCTTCCTCCTTCTCCTCCTCCTCATCCAGTGCCCACTGGTGCCTGAGGGACATGGATCCTCTTACCTTGCTCACCTGGAGCTGCTTGTGGGCATCCCACAGTGGGCACGGGGCACCCCAGATTGCCAAGATGGACACTGTGTCACACACTTAGGACAGCCTGGCATCCATCAGGCCAGTCTGTAAGCCACTGGACAGCCTGGCACCCCTGGGGGCAGCCACAGAGTGACAGCCACAGGGATAGTCCGGCATTACTGAGCCAGCCTGGCAGCTGCTGGCAAGCCTGGCATCTGTGGGGACAACCTGTCATGCACTGAGAGAGTCTGGCACCCCTGGGGACATTCTGGCATCCCTGCGGACACCCCACCAGCCGCCTCTGCCTCCCATCCTGGGCAGCTCACACAAGGTGCTGGAGGTGGCTGTGGCTGGGATCCCACGGCGTGGGGACGAGGGTGGCGGCAATGTCACCCCGGCAGCGTCCCTGCCGAAGCGGCAGCACTTGTGCAACTGCCCTGACGTGGCCGACATCAGCACCGAGCAAGTGGCAAGCCGGGAGGGTGGCCCCGTGGAGAACTGAATCATCACCATTCCCAAGGAGGACACCGGGGGGCTGGGGAGCTGAGGGGGGGTTAGGGAGCCCCCGGGGGCTCGGGGGGACGTGGGGCTGCCCCCCGCACCTGGCGCAGGAGGGGGAGCTCCCCAGGCTGCGGGATGCTCGTTCCTCCGTGACTCTCGATGGACACTCCCGGCTGAGGGCAGATGCCCAGGCCCGGGCGGATGCCGGGGGTGCCTGAACCCCCTGAGTAGCCCTGAGCCGGTGGTGACGAGGGAAGAGAGGTGACAGAATCACCCTGGCAAGGGCGGGTCACCATCCCGCCCTCCGGGCACCCCGGGACCTGCGGAGCTTGGGGACACCATGGTGAGGGGTGGGCAAAGAGGGGCCCCAGTGTCCCCGAGGGAGACCACGGCCATCCCTGCACTTGGTAGCGCCGAGTTCTCTGTGACCAAGCTGGAGGCGGCCGGGGGTGCCCCGGGGCTGTCCCTGCTGTGCCTCAGCCCCCAGGCCTTGAGCAGTTCCCTGCATGAGCGTCTGCGTCCAGGTGAGACCCCCCACGGCACCTCCGGGGGTTTGGGGGGTCGAGGTCGCGCAGGGCCCAGTCCCTGGGAGGGAAACACAGCCCTGGCACCCGAGGGGACGGTGACACAGGGACGAGCACAGCCCTGGGGCTGCCGCGGGCGCCCGTGGGCAGGAGGGGTTTGGGGGCTCTCGGAGGTCCCCGCCCCGCTCAGCCCGTCAGTCGCTCCACAGCCGCGCTCCGGCCGGGATTCCAAGCGATGCCGGGTCCGCCGGCATGAAGACGGGTGCTTGTGGCTGTCGGGGGTGGCCCGGCGGTTCTGCAGCCTGTGAGAACTGCTGGCCACCGGGGCATCTCTGGCACCGGGGAATCTCTGGGCACCGGGGACTGCAGGCACAGGGGCCCAAACGCGCCTGGAGGCCACCTGCTCACCCTGCCCCAAAGGTGACACCGAGGGATGTCCCAGAGACGGGGTGGTGAGTTCACAGGGTGGCTGTGATGTCACAGGGAGGCTGTATGATGTTCTGGGGGGGCTATGTCATAGAGGCACCTCTGTGGCTGTGTGTTGTAGAGGCACAGAGCAGCTGTGATGTCAGAAAGGGGATGTGGCACATCACAGGATGGGTTGTGTGAGTTCACAGAGTGGGCTATGACAACACAGAGTGGGTTTTATGAGGTCATCGAGCAACTACAGCATCATAGAGGGGACAGTGCAACATCACAGAGTGGATGTGTGACATCATAATGAGGTAGTGACATCACAGAACAGGCTGTGATATCACAGGGGTTGTATGACACCAGAGAGTAGGTTGTGATGTCAAAGAATGGGCTGTGACATCAAAGCATGGCTGTGTGACATCACATGGTGAGCTGTGACTTCACAGGGTGGTGGTGTGACATCACAGGGGGGGGCCGTGTAAGGTCACTGGGTTGGTCACTCTGCCCAGTCCTACCTCAGTGTTTCCCCCCAGAGAAGTCACAAACCTGATGAGTTGTGGCTCCCACTCCAATGGTGGCACTTGGTCCTCCCTCCATACCCACAGCAGAGCTCCCTTGTCCCAGAAAATCCCTGGCAATGCAGGGATGAAGGAAACAGGGTAGACTGTGGGAGTCCACGGCATGGCACAGCCAGGTATTTGTTGTGGTTGTGAGCCCAGGGCAGGACCCAGCCCTTGGCCTTGGTGAACCTCATCCAGTTGTCCTGGGCCCATGGCTCCAGACTGGCCAGATCCCTCTGCAGAGCCTCCTGCACTCCAGCACAACCACAATGCCACCCAGCTTGGGGTCACCTGGGAACTGACTGAGGGGGCCCTTGATCCCCTCATTCGGATCAGCAATAGAGATTTAACTTTAGAGATAAACTGATTTCTGGTTTAATCTCAGCAACTGAGATTCAACAGGCCCCAATCCTGAGCCCTGGGGATACCCCTGGATGTGAC
This sequence comes from Tichodroma muraria, assembly GCA_013390105.1. Classification (NCBI taxonomy): domain Eukaryota; kingdom Metazoa; phylum Chordata; class Aves; order Passeriformes; family Sittidae; genus Tichodroma; species Tichodroma muraria. The sequence continues at coordinate 3,197 of WAAG01053365.1, read as the reverse complement.
TCCATTCCCCAGCACTCCTTGGGCCTGGCCATCCAGGCAGACTTTTAGCCAGGGAACAGTTGTTACAGAGGGGGATGTATCAAGTTCCTGGGAGCCCAGAGTACTGGGATTAGTGCAGCTGTAGCTCTGCACAAGAGAGCTCTTCTTCCACTTTCTCTTTTTTCCTCCCTCTGGGCATGGAGGGAGCTTGTGACTTCAGTGTGGGACTCGTGTGTGCAAAGAGCAAATCTGGGCAGAATTGGGGCAGGGAGGGTTTGGGGGAACCTTGGGATCTGTGCTGGGCACAGAAGATGTTTTCCATTGGTCTGAGACTGTCTGCTGTGGAAAGTGGATTTAATATCCAGCAGAGGAATAACTTTTGCATTTTATGGAGCTGTGCCTTCCCTTGGTTTTGTTGTCTGACAATAAGTGTACATCCCTCTGTGTCTCAGGCAGCTCCTTCTGCAAGGAAAGCAGGTGGGGGTTGGAGCCAAGGAGCTGAAACCTGCAGGTCCAGCCTGGGGTGGACGAAGCTCAGATTTGCAGAAGGCTGCTCTGAGTCCCAGGGATTGGATGGGGGAAATGGTGGGGTAGGGGTAGGGACAAAGTCTGGTTGACTGTCAGACAAAAAGGGTCTTGATTTTAATTTCTATTCAAACTGCATTAGGAGGGGCTGAGCATCAATATCAGCTCGAGATTGCTGATAGTATAAAAAACAGGAAAAGAATAAACAAGGACATTAAAAACCATTGTTTTTTAATGTAATATATTCATTTTGAATACACTTTTGAAATCTGTCTAATTAACCACAATGGAGTTGAAGACTTAAATGATTCCCAGAGGCTTGTCTTGTTAGGGTGTTTTAAATGTTAATGAGCCTTTGGCACTGAATTCCTGAACTGAAGAGCTGAAGGCTGCATGAGTCTCTGGAGCAGTAAAATTCAGCAGCAACCTCCTAGTTGCTGAGGATGTCAGCAGCCCCCACTGAGGCCATCCCTGCCCAGAGACTGTGGGGGAATGGGCAGACAAGGAGAGGGGAAGCAGAACTCAGAGGCACCAGCGGCTCCAGGTGGGAAATGGAGTGTGGAATGTGGCTGTGAAAGCCCTGCCTGGGCTGTGCCAAGCAAGATAGACAATCCCTGACTCCCATCCCCCAAACTACTCTTTCAATAAGACATTTAAAAGCAATAACAGTTGTTTGTGTACTCTGAGTTGGATGCATTGGAGAAATACCAACATGAGATCCTCAAGAAGACAAAACAACAAAACAGCCTTTACTGGCAACTTTAGAAAATCAGAGGAACTTTAGCAAAAGCTTTAATATGACATTCAATCAACAAAAAACACTTCTCAAAGCATTAACTTGGCCCATTCTACTTCACAAACTCTTTGTTTAATTTTAAGTTACTCAAAATTAGAAAGAGAAGGAAATTAGAAGAAGAAACAGAAAGAGAGAAGGACAAAAAAGATATAGAGAAGCTCACAAATAGCTACCAGCTCCTGGATTTCAGTGGTGTGAAGATAGAAATTCCAAGAGGATGTAGGATCAAGATGTGTGCTTGCCTTGTGGTCAGCCTTAAATACCCCTTGGCCTTCCAGGGCCCTTTCCCCAGGTGGGACTTCTGGTCATTTGGTCACTCAGGAGCTGGACTAGGGGCTCCAGAAGTGGGTGTAGAGCATTGCCCCTTGCATGCAAGGGATTAGCAGACACTGCTGGGCTGGGATAGAGGCTCTGGGGGAATTGGGGTTACAGGGCAGTGCAGTGCTGGAGTTAGAGGGCAGGGCATGGCCGGATGTGCCCCTTGTCTCCCTCCCCNGTGTTTCAGTAGCAGATGAGAAGTGACCCTCAACATGCCAAGGTCAGCTGGACCAGTAAGGCAACCCGCAGGAGGCCAAGCCAGACCTGTTCCATGTTCCCTTTTTCCATTGGGCCCTGCAGTGTGACAATGACCCCTTGGTTCCATGAGGCCTTGCAGTGTCACAATGGTCTCTGTGGTTCCACAGGCCCCAAAATGTCACAATGGACCTTGGTCCCATGGAGCCCCCCAGTGTCACTAAGGTCCCCTTGGTTCCACTAGGCCCTGTGGAATCACAATGGATCCTTGGTTTCATGGTGCCACACAGTGTCAGAATGCTCTACTTGGTTCTGTGGGACCCCATAGTGTCACAGTGGCCCCTTGGTTTCACATGGCCCTGTGGAATCACAATGGATCCTTGGTTCCACGGGACTCCACAGTGTCACAATGGCCCCTTGGTTCCATGAGGCTGTGAAATGTCTTGATGGTTTCACCATAGTCCCATGAGGCCTTGCAACTTCACAATGGACCTGTGGCTCCATGGGTTTTCATAGTGTCAACATGAACTCCTATGGTTCCACAGTGGACTCTTGGTTTGATAAGGCCCTGCAGTGTCCCAGTGGCCTTTTGGTTCAATGACACCCTGTAGTGCCACAATGGTCTCCTTGGCTCCAATTAGGCCTCGAAGTTTCATAATGGTTCACCTGCAGTGTCACAATGGACCCTTGGTTCCATGATGCCCCAAAGTGTAATGGTCTCTTTGGTTCTACAGTGTCACAATGGCTCCTTGATCTCATGGAGCCCCCCCAGTGTCACTAAGGTCCCCTTGGTTCCATGAGGTCCCATGGCATCACAATGGATCCTTGGTTCTATGGTGCCAGACAGTGTCAGAATGTTCCACTTGGTTCCACTGGGCCTTGTAATGTCACAATGGTCCCTTAGTTCCATGGGGCCCTGTGCTGGTGCATTTCCCCCTCCCCTTCTCAGGCTGCCCTGCAATCTGAGAAATGCTCTTCAGGCCTCAGCCTTGGCCAACAGCCGTGGGCTCAGCTCCTGTGGAGCTATCAGAAACACTGTCTGCTCCCAGGCACCGCTGCTGCCACACGAGCCCCTGGTTCCTTTAGGAACAGTGTTGGGAACTGTTTTTGTTCCCTCAATGGCACATCATCCCTGTTCTCACCCTTCCAAAGAAAGCTGTTGATCCCAAGTGTGGCCAGGAGGAAGTATTGCTGTGACTAAAGCCCCTCTCTTGGGGCCCTGGAAGCAGCACTCCAAAAGGAGCCCCTTGGAGCTCTCCTGGGCCAGCGCCCTCCCTCTGAGTGGAGCCTCTCTGAGCCGGGAACTGTCCCGTTTGCTGCATTTGGGGATCCCCGAACAGTGACGGAGCTGGGGCCAATCCCCCCACTCCTTGAGGCTCAACCC
>WAAG01053364.1:34791-49364 GCA_013390105.1 Tichodroma muraria | reverse complement strand
AGGAAAGAACTATTATTTTTGCCCTTCTAGGGACATGGGGGACATTTAAGTGCATCTTTGTCTTGTGGGCAAGCACTCAAGAAAGTGATTAGGCACTGAATTGGGAGCTTAACTTCCATTGCAAAATAATGCATGCCTGTGTTTGGTACACTGACTGGCTTCATAAGATAGCTTAATTTATTTTGTTAACCTCAGCTTCTTGGGTCATTGTTGATTGTGTATGGCAGTGTTTATCAAGTATGTTATAGTGAACAATTTTGGCTGAGATTTTGAGTCTGTGCTATGTAAAGAGAATATTTAGGTAGCGTTAAGCAAAGTTTAAGCTCAGTTTGTGCTCACTGTGTGCCATAAATTGACCAGACCATTCTCAACAAATATCTAGCACTCCTAAAGCATTATTTTAAGTTAATAGTTTTGCATAACTGTGAAAAGTAGTTAATTTTGTAACAGCCTAGCTACCAAATTCACATAACTTACCCTATTTCTTTATGACTCTCTGTCATGCTGAGCTGTGGATGGTATCGGAGAGAAGCTGCTTTAGTAGGACAATCTGCAGGATGGCCATTACTGAAGAAGGGTAAATATGAGCTGTCCTTCCTCATAGCTAAAAGTTTGTGAATGGTCTCTTTGTCATATACACGAGTATTGCAGGAATCTCTCCTACTGACCAGCAGTTGAAAATCATTCTGCAGAGACAAAAGTAAGATACTGACAGCCCTGACTAGGACAGGTTTGTTGGACTAGCCATATAACGATACTCTGGAAATTCCTTTCAACAAGAACAATTTTGTGGTCTAGGTTATGTTGCTGACAGAATATTTGGAGCTCTTGGTCAGTTGGGAAATGATTAAAATGTTTTAAAGGTGTTTTTTTGTATTGGTTACTCACAAATGAAATACAGATGTAAAACTGCTTGGGCTATAAATCTGGCCTCAATCATTCCTAACATTTCAACATCATACTGTGCAAAATGGCCTCCACTTAAGTAATTTCCAAATGACTGAACTTCACATTTTTCTTCTGTTATTGTCATCAACCTCACCAGATGTCATAATCAAGGAAGAGCCACTAATGAGAAGCTGCTGGTAAATTTGGCATGTCTCAGTCACTTCCATGCAAATACCTGGAGAACAGACTGAGCATCTACAACAGCCAATGTGACTCAAAAACAAAATTAAAAATAAGAGCATGGATGTGAGCTGTTCTTTCAAACCACTCTATATAATCAAAATAAATAGCCCTGTCAGTGTATACAAAGCAATAACCTGACTCATGAACAAGGTAAGCCTTTCCAGCCTTGTGTTTCCACTATTGCACTCTACAACTAGACATAGAGACACAGCTGTCATCTGCACTTTGGTGAGCATGATAAGCAGTGACTATTTTGTAACCAACATAAGTCTCTTATTTATATTTATACAGCTCAGTTACACCACTGAAAGATGAAAACTTACAAATACCTTGGTGCTCCATTAGATCTCTTTTAAGATTACATGTATCAAGATGGCAAAGAATGATAAAATTGTATTGTTCTCTTGCTACAAATATTGCAGTCACTGACTGAGTCTTTCCATAGTTAACTCTTTCTTACACTGAACAGACATTTTCCAGATATTTGCATGGCTTAACACATCTGTTTACATATTTCCTCAACCAGACAGATTTTCTCACTGATTGAATCTGAGAAAACCTATGGAGAGAGAGAGAGAGAGAGAGAGAGAATATGGAGAACAAAATGTGTGCAACACATTTCTCTTGATGTATGTTTTCATCCAAGCTGCTCTTGTAATAGAGATGTCTGAGAGCATTTTGGACATGATGAACTGTGACCTTCAGTGAACAATGGCTCATCCCCAATACACAGAGCTAAACTTTCTCAGACTAAGGATTGTCCTCATCTCCTTACAGTATGTAAGATTCCTTTATGTGGATCTTCATGATGGAATAAGCCAAGATCCATGTCTGAACATTCAAATATCTTGGATAAAACCTAACTCCAAGGCCCCTGTGGCTGCACTTTTTGATTGTACAGAGAAGTAAAGCTGAAACCTGTTTGTAAACAGTTTGTTGAATGAGAAGCTAAGTTACCATCTGGCCTCTTTGTGCAGATTTCTCTTTTTGCTGTTTTGCAACTTCTTGCACATGGGATAATTCGTATTGTTGATGGAGAGTGAATTTTGAGCCTGTAGTCATGTATGTATCTAAGAAATAGAATTATTTTGCTATTTAACTTTGAAACAAAGGTAATGTATTTAAGTCAAGTAAGGTTATGTAAAAATGATCAGAAATCATGGCATGTGGCCTGAATGACCAGGCACAGAGACTAAGCAGTAAGTTGTGTACACTGGGTAAATATGTGTTAGGACACAGTTTGGGAAGCACCTGGTGCTCTGGTCCCTTGGGAAAAGCTATATTTGGCTCTATTAAATGAAAAGAGGGATAAATCCCCACAATCTGCCTAGAGGAAATTTGTAAACAGGGGCTGGAGAAAAACTATATTGAAAAATTGTGCACTAGTCCTAATGATTTAACAAATACAGTATGGATATTTCAGTAGCGGAGAGGATGATGGGATATATGTTAGAGAAGGCTGGATTGAAACCAGGCCCCTAGGATGATTTTCTGTGACAGTTTGGTTAATTATAAGAACCACATTGAAAAAGGCACATAAACTTCATCCTGTTCTGTTTTAAAACTTTCCCCAGAGCATAAGTCCTTCTTTAAAGGTTACCCTCTGATATGTAACACGTCCTGTGCTGTTTTGCTAAGCTATGACTCTGTAATAAGTGTTTGAAATTTACAGCTTCAGTTAGTCATAGACTCGAGAAGTGTTTATTTTTTCTCAGTTGTTCTTGCCATGTAATGAATGGAGTTCGCTGAGTACTCTGACTCCAGCCCTGGACTCTGGCAGCCGCTGTCTTTCCAAGAAATAGCACATTGGCTGCAGCACACTGGTAATGTGAGTGAGGCTTTTCTGCCATTACAGAGTAATTGCAGACTGAGGAGGAGAGGCTAGAACCAAAGTCACACAAGGTCATTTCTGGCTGAACTGAAAATAAAGCCCCATGTTTTAACGGCAGCTTAGGAAAATTGCAGCCACTTATCCATACTAGTTTGCAGAACGAGCCTGTCTGCCTATTTAGATGTGGTGGTTGCAAAATGGGGGGTTCCTTTCCCATAAGTAACTCGTTTGTTTCGGTGAGTTAAAATTCCCTATTTGGATAAAGGTCTGACTGCTGGCAGTCATTGTGATTAGTACCATGTTGCAAACAGCTCGGGGTTTCTTGCACAATGGGAGCTGCTGTGCATGAAGGATCCTACATCTTCTTTGGAAGACTTTAGAAATATGTGTTTGTATTTTGAAAAAAACTGAATGTGCTTTATGGGAAAAGGAAATGTCACCAATACTAGATGTATGTTCTGTAAATGACTAATACTGTAACTAAATCCAAATTAAAACTATGCTTCTGTTCATCAGAACTGATTAGCAAGTGTTTACTGTTAAGTATTTGATTTATTTAGCATTTCCATAATGTTCTTAACAATAGCTGCATAGTAATTATGTAAAGTTTCTTTCAAGGAAGGTCTTGGTAGCTTTTTGCTGTGGGGAGAAGCTCAAGCTCTGTGCCTTGGCCTGCTTTTGCCTCCAGTGAGTACTTGCTCTGTGCATGGTGGTCACAGGGTGGGTTCCCTCTGCTGCTGTCCCAGGCAAGCAGTGATTGCCCCTGGGTTGTTTTGTTGCCCTAGGCAGGCTGGCAAAGTCTGTGCCATGCTGTGGGTGGCAGTGGGGGGCCAGCAGCGCTGCCTACAAACAGCTCTAGCTCTAACAGCCATTTCTGAGCTGCTGGTATCTTTGCCAACATTTTGATGTTTGAGCTAAAGCTCTTTTGCTGGTGCCTGCTTCAGGCCAATGTGTGCATATTTCTTAAATTAATAAAAGTAACATGGGGTTGATTTCATTTTGTTTAGATACTTAGAGGAAGTTTGCAGTTCTGCCTGTGTTCAAGAGAGGCAGATCACCAGTTCGTTTTTGCTGGCATTAGTTGTGAAGTATTTTATTCTCCTTCTCATTATTTTTCCTTTGATATTTTCAGTCTGGGATGGACTTTGTCATTGGTGAGTCAGCTTCTTTTCTGGTTGTTCCCCTACAGAATTACCTTATAGGCTTCAGCTGCAGCTCCTGGAATGTCACAGGGCTGTCAGTGTGTAGGGCAGAGGTGGGTGTGTTTGAAATTCCCTGTCTCTCCAAACTGTCCTCATGAGGAGAAGCTGGGCTGGTGGGCTTTGTTTCTAATATATCTCTTACTCACTTGCATGAATATTGCTCAAAGGTGACCAAGTGTCCCAGTCCCCAGCTGCAGCAAATACTGATGGTGTGGGCAAGGCTCTTGAGGCTGTTCCCAGCCTTTGCCATAGACAGTAACAAACTTGGTGTGCTGTGTCTAGCAGTGCTCTCAAAGCAGTAAGGTTGGAAACACATCCTGCCTTTTTTTTCACTGCAAAACACTGTGGGAAGGCTGCCCTGGTCCTGTGAGTCTGTAGTGACGGTGCTTGTTTCAATTGCCAAGGCACCAGGTCATGTGGTGATGCCTTTGCCTGCTGCTGAGCTTTCACAAAGCCCCAGCTGCAGGTGGGTCCTTTCCACAGACACCATCTGGTATCTCCCTGTACTGGCACCATGCAGGTTTATATCAAGGATAAAGCAAACCTTAGATAGCATCAGAGAATCCCTTTTAGAAGTGCATTGAGAGGGCTGCAAGCATGTGCCTCTGAAAATGAAATGAAGGCTTCATTTAATTACTGTGTGTCCAGAACCTCTGCTCTGTACAGCCTGTAGATGTCTGCCTTTGTAGTGGTGTCAGGAAGAAAAAGCAACCAGGGCATTTTCACTGCAGAGGCTCCACTGTATTTCCTATAATAGGCTTGAAACTGCCTACTTAAGGTTTGGCAGCAGCCTGAACTGATAACTACTGGCCACACAGGCTATGGGACACATGGACCTGGGTCACAAGATCTGCCAGGAAATGAGGTCTCAGGGAATAATCTTACAGGCTGCATTTCAGTATAAATTATTTTACTCTGAAAAATATTCCTTTTCAAGGCTTTACTGGAACACAAGATGTGGCCCTTAGGAGGTGGAGGCTGCTTCAGGCTTGCTGATTGGATTAAAATATAATTATTTCCTGTTCTCCCCAAATCACTTGGTACCCAGTTGGGGGTGCTGCAAAGAGGATGCACTCCCCTTGTCCAGAAGCTGAATAGGATTTCTCTTCATTCAGCAGAATGGAAAAGAAAAATAGAGAATAATATATTAGAGAGTTATATGCTGTTGTACAAACAATTGCTTGGCATCAGAGCAAAGCCAAATAGCCCCACCAGCTCTCATTCACAGTTGACCAGCAGCAGGAGGGTCAGGCTCATTACCTGGGGGATTCTGTTCAAATGCAGACTCCAGTCCAGCAGGGAAATGTCAAGAAAGAGTGAAGGCAATGTAATCAGCTCTGAGTGTAGAAGTTACAATCCGTTAGAGGAGGGAGCTTATAACATCCTGCAATGAGTGAAGCGAGACTGGGGCTGAGGGATGAAGGAAATCGGGGTGGAGGATTTTCTGGCTTTTGAGGTTTTATGAACCTTGCAAACTGTTTTATGGGTTCACAAAGTTAGTTGAGTCTTACTATTTTATTTTTTTTTTTGAAATTTAAATCCTTCTCTTTCCAGGGCCATCCAGGTTAGCAATAAAAATAATGTCAAACAATGAAGTAAAGCTGAGTCTGTTCTGCAAAGACTAGAACATCTCACTAGAGGCAGCTGAGCCACAGAGAAAATGTATGCTGTCTTTATTCACTGAATGGTGAATAAATGGATGCTTATGCTGGTTGTGATTTGTTTCTATTCTCATCTTTATTTTCAGTAACTTTCACTCTTCTCTGTGTTGTGTTTGGTTTTGGGTTTTTTTTTTACTTTGGTTTCATAAGGAAGCAAAAGTTACATAATAAATCCATTCTGTACTTGTATGAGTGCCTTTCAATCTCACTCATCTGGTGTTCTTATTGTGGCAACTTATTTCATCCAAATTTACCAGAAAGGCATAGTTCTCAAAGGCAATTGTGTTCCAACATGCTTTGTGAAAATAAGCACCTGAAGAGAGAGGCAAGACCTTGTTAATGTTTTGAGCAAGGGGCAAAACTTCAGGGAGTTGAATTCATTAGGATTTATAAACATACTCCCCAAAGAAAGAGAGAAGAAAGAAAAGGGAGAGAGAGGGCTCAGGAGAAACTCACCATGCTGCAGCTTCAGAAAAAGCTTACAACTACCATGAGACTGAAATCCTTATGAGACCCTGTCGTTAACTCATGGACCTCTCTGTGTTTCTGCTTTGCTGAATGTCTCTGTCTCTGTAAAGCAGTATGTAACCTATAACATATGAGAACAAATCAAACTGACAATCCAAGCAGCAGTGAAACTAGATCAGCCTGTTTGTTATTCCATGCCTAGTCATGAGAGAAATGTGGAGCTTGTTTCACAAATTGAAACATCCCAAATTATCCGCAGGCCTGTGACCACTCTGCATTTTTGTTTTTTATTTGCAGTTACTGAAGCCAAACAGGACCAGACCAAGCCTGTTACTTCATCTCTGCTTGGCTGGAAATGTCACTGTGGTCTGATTGTGCTCCTGGAAATATCAGGTATGGCTTTGTATTGGAGGATGCTGGATCCAGAGGCAATGATTTGTGAGTTGATCCTACTGCTTGTGGGATGAACTCCCTGTGGAGTCTACTGCTTGCTCTGGACTCTAAAGGACAGGCATACGTGAAAGGAACAGTGATGTAAATGTTCTGGAGTTAGCTCTGGATAATGTTGTTTTCATGTCCAAATTTCCATATAGTCCCTGCGATTTCAATAATACATTTAGGAAGAAGGAGAAAAAAGTAAAGTATGCAAATATTTTTGAAAGGGAGGGAGAGTGGCTCCCTTCTGGTCAACATACCTGTCCTACACAAATGTCAGATATTCCAGGGTAATGAGAGAGTGCTCCTCCTCTAATCCCTGATGAGCAGCTTTGTTTGCTGACAAAGCAGCAGTTACTGGGCTGGGGCAGTAAGTGGTGTATTTTCTGCAGCTTCTCTTGAAAAATCGTCCTGAATTTTGCATTCCTTAAACTCTTGTGTTCATGCCAATCTCTCTCCTGGTCATATAACAATACTGCTACCAGGTAAGTGTTATCATGGCCAAAAAGCAGGTGCCTAAATGTGTGTTTAGTGAAAGCTATTTCAGAGGTGAAATTTGGGATTGCTTCCTGGATGCGGCTTTTAGGGTGAATTTAATTATTTTGGGAAATGCACAGAGAAGCCCTGTAAAGGCTCTGTCTTCCTGTGTCCTGCCATAAAGTGGTGCATGCAACCAGTTACTGGGGATTCATAGCTACATGTCTGTCCAGCCTGTAAAAACTGACTTGGCTGTTGGTTTTTTACTGCTGTTGGAGGTACCTGCCTGAGGCCACAGTGCTCTGCAGGGCCCTGCCCAGAGAAAGGCCCTGCCAGTGTTAACTTGCAGCCTCGACAGAAACATGCTTACGAGAGAAAATGGGAGTCCCTCTCTCTTTGGCCTTGAACCAGTTTCCTTGTACATGGCTTGGTGAGAAATTCAGTGGCTCAGGAAAGACTGTGTTGCAGTGTCAAGGATGCTTTGGCTCACAGGTGTTAGAAATTAAGCCCTCTCCTTTTCAGATGCTGTTTGCAGGAGTTTACACATAAAAAGTGTAAAACTACTGTTGTAGCATTATGTTTTACAAATCATGAGGCCTAACAGAGTGTCCCTGGTACCCTCCACCCATCATCCATCAGCTGGTGTGGGGCCAGGGGTGCTCTGTCTCTGTTCTGGTGCCCTCAGAGTCATCTTTGTGCCACCCTAGTCAGAAGAGATCCAGGCTGTGGTGTGTTGTGCCCATATGGCTTTTGCCTTTGGACAGAGACTGAATCTCACCCTGAAAACCATGTCAGGGAAAATAACCTGCTTTTTGGTGTGAATTGATTCCTGAGCAAGACTACCAGACCCTAGTTAGAGGGATGTCCCCCATGGCACTTTGTTTTCCATCTGGCTGGGTAAAGATGGAAGATAGGCAGTGTTGCAAGCATAGCTCATGACTGTGTGCTGTTCCATCCAAAATTGTAAAAAAACACTGTCAAACAAGATCAACAAGGGAGGATTTTGCTGCTTTGTTGCTCAGGCCATTTTGGGGGAGGAAGGAGTGAAGAAGCCAGGCTTGATGCATCGCAGGCTACCTGCATTCTTTCTCCAGGTTGGGTGCTTCACAGTGCAATTCCCTTATGCTCTCTTATCAGCAATGGGAAGGTGTTTTATTACTGGGCTGCTGCTGGCTGCTCACCAAGCACCCTTGAGACAGGAATCGTCACTCAAGCTAAATTAAAGAGTGCTTAAGTACATACAGGGGAAGGAAAAACAAACTGTCAGGAACTGAATGCAGAACACCTGACATTCAGAGCTGCCTGGTTGACATCAGCCTTTTCCCCCTCCCCTAACCAAGTGCCGGTCTTGCAGATGAAGTCTAGGCTTCCAGAGCTGTCCAAAGGAGTTAGGCACCCATCTTCTTTAGAGTGGGATGCCTCATGTCAGAATTCAGGATTTCTGCAACTTCCTGACTGTCACTAGTTCTTTGTATGCCCTTGGGTACAACAGTTAACTTGCATTAAGTATCCTACCCTGTGCAGTAATCCCCTCTCACAGCTCAGTGATGCTGCAGGCTGTGGAGATGTGCAGTTGATCGAGCTGGGATGTGATGAATTCTGTAAGCCAGGGTGGGATTACTCCTGCAGGCATTAAGGGATCTTCTGATGCAGCAAGGCCATGGAAACCCTGCTTCACACCACACCTTCCAGTTAAGGGGCTGTGCTAGCACAGTGCTGGTGCACAGGCTCTGCTGTGTTTGCCATGAGGTCCTCAAGAGCGACTGGGGTGAGATTCTGGGGAGCTGTGGCTCCCATCATTTGCAGTACAGCCACACACACAGCCTAGAGCAGGGCAGGGCCTGCCTTCTCTCAGGCATGATGTTTGGAGGCAGCCCTCAAAATGAATATAATACAGGGATTTTGTTTTGTGGGAATTGTAATCTTCAGCTTCTGCTTCCCTTTGGGATGAGAATGTATGGATCTGGCAAGGAAGTGGACAGTTTGGCAGCTCAGCAAGCCTTGGCTGTGAATGGAAACAGATTGTATGGTCTGCATCAAGGTTCAGGCTGGGGAGGGATGGGGTCTGTCCGTGCACCAGTGGTCTGGGAGTATGGTGGGGCAGGCAATAAAGTGTGGGATGCCTGCAGCACTGAAAAGTCTTGGATATCTTACACGCTGCCTGTTGTAAGCCCACCAGAGCTTATATTTATTCTCTCACAGGGAAGGAACAGTTGAGTTCCCTTGAACTGTTGTTTTGCCTCCTCTCACTATGTGAAGCCAATACCTGCCAGGAGCAGGTCTATGTGTATCATGGAGGAAGCGTTTTCCCAAGAAGAAAAAAGTTAAATCTTTGGTGTATTTTCCCACAATTTTGAATTTTAGGATAATTGGGGAAATGTACATTTATAGCATTATGTCAACAATTATTAATATTGTTGCAGGGAACATTAGTTTCTGCCAGAAAAAAAATCTTTCAAATTTATTTTACTTACCTATGTGTTTGTCAAACAATACCTGAACAACTACCTGTGCTGAAGGAGAACTGTGTGTAGAAAAGAGGAAGTGAAGGAGCCTCATTCCTGGTGAGGGAGCTGGATGGGTCCCTGCTGAATTCCCTGTCATCAAACAGCCCCTGTGGCAGGTAGAGGAATCCAACCCTTCAATCAAAAATGTCATGCCCCCAGGCATTATCTATCCCAAGATTTAGAGGCAGCTATTTAAATACCTCTGTCTTTGAATCGCTTGTCCTTGATAAACACCAGCAAACTCCTTTGTTAAACCAGCCCTGACTTTGACCCACATCTTTGAACCACAAGAAACACCAGCTGACATCTCTGTAGCATGCAAATAGCGTGGAAATGTGAAACTACCGGGGCTTTGGATGGGTTGACTAGCTGCTTTTCCCTCCTGGAGGCACAAGACCCCTCTGCTGATGGTGGTGTGTGCCCTGTGGCTGTGACAGAGCTTTATGAATGCTGGAGACTAGGCTTTCCATGCATTAGCTGAGCAGCTTAGTAGTACAGGATAAATAGATGGGGACAACATCTATCATCATGACAAACTTTCTCTAAACTCCCCCAGAACCATGCTCCCTCTAAGCAGCATTGGGCTCCTGGTCTGATTAGTCCACACTCAGTCCCTGATCTGTTTTCAATTTGCTGATAATGATGTTTATTTCTCGGTCCGGGTGCAAATCAAATAACAAATCAAGTTGGCTCCCTGCAATTGTCTTGGTCAGTCTCTTCCTTCAGTGATACGCTCCTCTGAGCAGTGTTTTGGTCTCACCCACAAACAATAGTGTGCAGTGAAGGAGGACCAGAAGGGATCGTGACAGCTTTCCAATTCCCTGCTAATATGTTTGATTTTGGTGTTTGCAACATGCCAAGTTTGGATCCTGAGCAAAGGCCAGGCAGCACTAGGAAGGAAGGCCTTTGGCAGGGGGATTGGAAAAGGCTGCTGGAGCAATCAACCCAAGAACAAAGCAAAGGCAAGGGTCTGGCAGATTTTGCTTCGAGCATGCAGCAGTTGAATGAAATTGAGAATCGATCACCAGGGCCTGGGGGTAGAGACAGTATGTGCAGTCAAAGGCACCTCTCCCTACCACAGCTGCAGCAGAGTGGTGCTAGGGGTGCTGTGCTTTTACTTTGTTACTTCTTGCAGGGGTTTGAGCCCCTCTTGGACTTGAGAGATACAGCAAATGTGCCTCTATTTCTCCCCCATGAAGGCTGGAAGTGAGGATGAGTTTAGCAGTGGTGCCAGGCCCACTGGACATGCCAGGGTGGAGGAACAAACCAGCATCTTCTGCTACAGGAGTGCCCGAGATGCCCAGTTATCCAAACGGCTTGATGTTGGGCTCTGCAGGGAGGAATCCCTCAGGAAAGGGCACTAAACTATCTGATCATCACCTGGTATGGAGTAAAAAGGGAAAAAAAGTGAAAAAAGTATTTTCTCTAGTAACTGCATGTGATATATTTTCCCAGTTTTACAGCATCTTGCTTGCTTTTGCCCAGTCCAGGTCCTAGGGTGCTTCAGAGTGTGTTTTAAAATCTCTTTAAATCCACTTGCGATTTCACTGTCTCCCCTGCTATTGGTAACACCTCTAAATTAAGTTTCATCTGTGAATTTATTTCTTCCCCAAAGAAATTGTTTTTTTCCCCAAAGGATGCAGTGTTTTTATGGTGACAGAATAAATGTATAAAAGCAGATTGTAGGAGCGAGTGGAGACTAACAAACTTTGTAGACCGCTTTGGAGTACCTCCAAGGCTGGACAAGAAACCTGGATATCTAGGGATAGCTAATTGGCTGGAATGCTCCAGGGACAGGTGGTGTCTGAACATTTGAAGACACTCAAACTCCTGTCAGCTCATTTTTCCAGAGCAGAACTGAATCCAGAAATTTTGGCAACTTATTACCAAACTAAAAAACAGGCTGCAGAAATATAAATGTAACTCAGTAATAAAGTACTGCAAACAGTTTTTTGCTCTGTATGTGGCTCTGGGAGTCCAATGGCTCTGAGAAACTTGGTATTCAGGGCCAAACTATGGTCTCCTATGGACCCAGAGGAAAGTGTGTGTTCATATTAACTTGTGCGTATATTATATATTTATCAGTTTTCATCTGCTAAACACATATAAATATGATGTGTACTCAGAAACAAAGGATAGAATTTTATCACTTGTCAACTCAACCTCCCTAAAGCTGGAGAAGCCACAGGTGTTGAGCTTTTCCTAAGGGCTAAAGTTAATATGAAAAATCATAGATTCATTATAATCTTGTAGTGTTGGAATGAGCCCGCAGAGATCTTCATCACTCTGCATTTAGGCAGAAGGATTACTTCTACAAAATGCTTATGGTTGTTTGCCTGACTTCTTATTAAAAAACCTCCAATATTTAATTATGTGGATAGTCAGAAAGTGTTCTTAACTCCTTTAAATCTGCCTTGCTTGGAGAAAAACTGATTTTTCTTCTCTTCTTCTTAGGGAACCTGGAGAGCAATTGGCCATAATCTTTTTGACCTTTTAAATGTGAGAAGATTGCTATTACATCTCTCCTTCGTCTTCTCTTTTCTAGACTAAACAAATGTACTTCCTTCATCTGTCCTTCCTGGGCCATATTTTCAAATACCTCGATCCTTCCTATTACTATCCTTTGGATTTCTTCCAGTTCTCTACATCTCCCTTTAACTGTGGTGCCCCAAAATGAATAGAGTATTCCAGAAGAGCGATATCATTGCTCTTGTGTTATATACACATAACACTTGTGATAATACATCTTAGGAAGAAATTTGTCTTGTTTGCAATGGCATCACACCATTGACTCACTGAGTTTATGACTTGACCATTCTGTGCCGTGCAGTTGTCTGTTCAGACAGTGAATAGCTCATCATTCTCCCCTCTGTTTCTGCACTTGATTTTTCCTTTTGATGGTAATGCTTTGTACTTGAACTTACCAAATTTCACGTTGGTTGGGACTATCTGTCTAATTATCGAGGCCATTTTTCATTCTGATCCTGCCTTTCAAAGGAGTGGCAGCCTCTTTCCATTTGTGATCCTCTGCAGAGTCTAAAACTGAGTTCTTTTGTCTGGTATTCAGAAAGTGAGGACAGAGATGTTTATTCAGAGGGGACTAAGAAATTGGTTGAAATTTATAAAGGGGGGGACTGTGGTTTTTTTCACAACCCACTTAAGCAGCTTCTGGTTGTGGTATCCTTTCATTTTTGAATTATTAAAATAATTGGCTTTTTTTAGCTGTGCTGCAGTTGTACACTAGAGACATCTTGTAAAAAATGTATAAGTACTGATATCTTAATGCTATTTCCTCACAGAGCTCTCCTTCCTTTTCTGGTTCCATTTGTAATAACAATGTATTGATTTTTCAGGCCCAAAATGAGATCGGTTTTCCTTTTATTTCTATTTAGGAAAAAGACATATTCTTTAGTTGAGAAGAAGTTACTGCAAAGGCATTCCCCTGTTGTAAGAGAAGAGACCTGGGGACTGTGGTGTGTGATAAGAACTTCATCTAGATCTGTAACTTGGCAGGCTTTGTTCCTCTTGTCCACTGAAAGTTCACAGAGAGTATCTACCCTAGAAAAAATTTAGTTCCTTAAAATTTCCCCTTCTATATGTCACCAGATTTCTTCTTGTGCAGCCTCTTAGTATCAATCCTCCTCTTCTTTCTATTGATTCCTTACTAATAATGCCTCTTCCTGGGCTGTGCATTTGTACAGCAGATGATAATGCTGTTCACAGAAGTGGTGGGGAAGTGGGAAGATAGTTAACATTAACTGAAGGAAAAGGGATTTCCTTGTTCTCATCCTTACAAATTGCTCACTGCAAGCAAAGTTTCTCCAGGAGGCCCTGCAGGCAATGTGTGCAGCAGACTCCATTCCTGCAGCATATTTCCCTGGCAGCGTGCTGACAGATACTGCTCTGACCAGCAATTCTAGTAACATCCCTGTCTGTCCAGCTGTCAGAGGACTGCTTGAGTATTTTCAGAAAATCAGTTCTAATAGTCTCACCATTTCATCTGTGCAAGGTCGTTAGTCCCCAGGTAACTATTGAGACAGACTGTAATTACCTCCTGTCTGCTGCACTATAAATCCTTATTTTCACTCATGGGTCTGCACTGGGGCCAGTCTGAAGCTTTCCTCTGATGTGGTGATCAACTTTGGGGAGCAATCAACTTTCCAGTACTTCTGAGAGAGAATGTCTTTTCTGAAACCTACATTCTCCCCCCTAGATTTTGTTTGCCTAGAGATAGTAGTTGCTGGAGAAAGTCCTCTGACCAGGATTAAGTGTAGTATAAGGAACAGAATAGTCCCTGGTGGCTTTGCCATCTGTGGACTCAGTACTCTTTGACCTGGATGATGAGGATTTGTATTTAGGGACTGCAAATCCTCCTGAAACAGGCCAGACAAAGATGAAAGAGCTGGGAACTGCCCTCAGTTCTCTCCCTGTTGGAGTCAAATAAGGCACCTCCCTCAATTGATCTTGTGTGATGCATTTGGCTGCTTACCTTGTGTCGTGGTTTCATTGTGAACCAGACAGGAAAAAAACTATCAATTTGGGTTGCCAAAAGAAAAGGAATTTTGTAATCAAGAGCAAAGCAGGTTTAAACTTGAAAAGAACAGACTTTTATTAACTAATACAAAAAGGAAAGAAGGAGAAGGAAAAAAAAAAAACAACTAACAAACTCTTAGAATTAGAATGAAACCTTTCAAACATTCTTCCTCTATTACCAAAATTTCTCTCACTCTCATTAACAACATACAGAAATTACATTTAGAAACTTTCAGTCAGTTTTTCAATTCTAGAATAGTCTTTCTTCAATTCTTCTAGAGATTGGAGCATCTTTTACTCGCTATGGAACTAAAAACTGAAACAAAAC
>WAAG01053364.1:1864-34093 GCA_013390105.1 Tichodroma muraria | reverse complement strand
TTTGCCGGAAACCAAGAGAGCGATGATTCCCGGGTTTGCATTTAAAAAAGGTGTATCGTAAAAGGCGTACCCACGCTTTCATTGGTTTTATCAAATGTCAGTAATACACATTGGCCAATCACGGCCAAACTACTACACCTTGGCTGTTCTTGCATTCTCAGGTGGCAATGGAGTTTGGGTTTGCTAGTGTTTGCTGGGCTTGGTTGATAACTGGAGGGAAGACAGTGCAGAATAGTGCTACCTTTGCCAAGGATGTCCTGGCTCATGCATGAGTGAGAAAGCTCGTGGTGCCCCAGTCAACTCATCCTCACTCTTCAAGGGCAGAGCAATGCAGGCAACTCCCTCTCCCTGCCAAGGAACCTCCAGACTGGGATTTGTATGTGAGAAGCAATTGTTATCTTCTCTCTATAATCACTGCAAACCACATGCTTTTGGAGGCATCTAGGGCTGGGGGAGCTTGTTGTACAAATCAAGATGAATTAGGAGGATGTCAGGATGACCTTTGTACATAATAAGGAGAAAGAAATGGGCTGAGGAATATTGGACAAATGAAGAAAGGGAGCAATCAAGGAGAAAAGCTAGTTCTGGGCAGGGATACTTGGCTTGGCTATCTTCCCTGAAGGCTTGTTCCATTAACGTTTGGATATTCAGCAAAAGCTGTCTTTGCAGGGGTAAAGAGATAAGCAGAAATGTTTAGTTTAAAAGTAGCGGAGCTCCAGATTTCAAGTGCATTCTGTCTGGCTTCCTCCTCCTCCCTCAATGAAATACTCTGGCTTTTCTGTAGCAAAATATGAGAGTGAGTCTGGGACATGCCTGGGTTCCCTATCCACATGTGGTTCTGCTCCCCTCTTCTGATTTCATCCAGATGTCTTTTTAAATTATTATTATTGTTAAACTGTGCTGCTATTAATAACTTGGATGTAGGATTGCTCCTCTGAACAGCAACTGGATACAAACCCAGAACTTCATTTAGTCTTCATTTAATGCTGGCTTCTTCCTTCAGCTATTTACCATCCTAGTACTAAAAGATGTGTTGTCCGAAACAGGATGATATGAACATTTCCTTTGCACCTCCAAGCTGACACCTGAAGGTTGCTCTTATAGTAGTGGTTATACTGAGTGCTATGTATTGTTATGAGAAGTCACTAAGAGCCAAACACCCACAGGTGGGTTGGCTGCCTGGTGGGGCCAGGCATGTGAAATCAATGTGATGATTTGGCTGAGTTGAGGTCAGAGTATTCAGCATCTCAGAAAAATGAGCATAGTCTGTAGTTATCCACAGTTTGCATCATGCACGCAGGAATTTGACTTCACTCAGCATGCAGAGGTCCATTGCCTGGTCCGCAGCAGAGGCAGCACCTAGGCTTACATGTTTCTTCTCAAATATCAGTTCCACTGACTGCAAATGGCTGCTGCTGAGTTTATATTGCAAGCTTCAGTGCATATCTGGAGGGATGCCACCTCTTTGAAAGAGACATTAGCTGTCCACAGAAGTTTGGCTGTAAAGGAATTGTGCTGGGTTCACTGTCATGCCTGGCACCTTTGTCTGAAGTCATGAGGGGCGGGAGCCTGTAAAGGGCAGTTCAGCTTTGTGGGTGGGACTTCTCCATGTCAGATATGAGATAGGTCTGATGTCTACACTACTGTTTTTGAACTTTGGAGTTATTTTTAGACACTTAAATTGGTGACCCTACCATTGAGTTCTGTGGAGCATCTGCAGTTCCCTTTGACTATAGGTAGGTATGCTGAAGTTTTGGGGCATATATGGCAGTGGTCATCTGTTGCCAGTTGATCCAGGAAACCAAACATGAGCCAAGCCTCTAGGAATTGTGTTGTGTGGTGCTATGAGAAGTGAACTTGATGATCCAGCAAGTCCTTTCCAGGCCTGCATTCCTTTGGTTCTGAAGCTGGAAACATGAAACAGCGTGATTTCTGAGGACCTTGTTAGCTTTGGCTTTAAGTGGTAGGATGTATCTCCTGAGAACCATTCATAACATGAAGAACTTTTCTTTTTTCTTAATGGTAAAACCTAAACACTTTGCTCAACAGTGATTTAATGAGTAGAATATTCCCATTGTTGGGATCTGATGCTAATAATAGACAGATGGCTGGCAGTTTGAAAATCAGTCAACACAAAATTTTTGCCATAAAAATCCCAAACCATTTTAACTTGAAAAAATTGAACTGCTTATTCTACAGTCAGATTGTAAATGAACTGGCAGTAAATACAATCTACTGACAAGATGTGTTTATACTGGAGAAATCTTGAAAACACATACAGCGTAAAACAGTGCATCGGATGTTAAGTGAATTATACATACGGAAAAAGGAGGTGGGAAGAAGGAGCCTGACAAAGGATAGGAGCAAGGCAATGATGGGAAACAGCAGAACCAACAAAAAGGGAAGACGAAATTCTCTGGCTTGTTTCTAAACAAGTACTAAGACTGCCTAAGACAGTACTGCCAGATTTAGAATAAGGTAATAGTTATACTTGGTGTTCTGTATTGTTTAGAACAGTCACTAAGAGCAAAGCCCTTACAGGTTTGTTGGTTGGCTGCTGTGACGAGGTGCAAATCTAACAGTGTTAATGGTCACTGGTGTCCCTCCTGTTACTTTGTGGGAGCAACTAAGTCAGTCAGACTGATCACAGTAATGCCACAGAGCCTGACTGTTTTGGGGAAGCTGAGGGAGAAGTTGCATCTGGGGGTGTTTTTAAATTATGATGGCCACCCTTGGGTTTGGATCATCTATATTCCAGCCCTTTGTAAGGGGTAGTTCTCAGTCCTCTGTTCATTACTGTCAATCCTAAACTCCTTATTTCTCTCCCCTGTTATCTCTAGCTTTATAGGCTCTAAAAGCACAGTCTTTGTGGGGAGCCCAATGAATCCACTACTTGAGATTTAGACTAACAGGAATTCCCACAAGAACAGGAATTTCCCCGGCATTTTCCACTGCTACTTGTTGCCTGAAACAAGGCATGAAAAACATGCAGAGTGTGTATTATAGCCCCTCTTCAGAGATGTGTCACACTGTCTAATACTTATGATACAGAAGGCTCATGCAAGGGTAGTTATACTAAACAATTCTCTGGACAAGCACTAGAGAAAGAGGCAGCAATTCTAGACCTGTTTTGTTCTTGCATATGGGAAAAGGGCAGGAGTTTTTCATTCTCACAGAAAGCTCAAGGTGTAAAGTATAATACACTAGAACAACTTCAAGGTTGCTCTCGAGGCTAAGAATTGTTTGGCCTCCACATTAAACTGAATCCCCCCCACTGGGGAAGAAAGAGTGGAAAATATAATTTTGAAAAATGCTATATGAAAGACAGCAAGAGATACTGGACCTGACTGGATTTATAAAACAAGACAACAGTCTGTGTAACAGCATTGACTTCTTGCAACCATTCTAAGGGATAATGAAAAACCAGAAGGAAGATTTAGAAAGAAACAAAGTAGGCTATGGAAGAGCTGCAAGCAGTCTATTGCAGAGTATTTATGCAGTAGAATGTTATTTGTCAGCACTTTATGAAGAAAAAATTTCCATTTTGAAAATAACAGCAATGATTAATCCTTAAGAGAAAAAGGTTTCAAATTTAGTTAGTGAAAAAAAAATTCAGTGATTCTTTATTCTAGATAAGATGAAAAGAATATGAGCTCAGTAACATCACTGGAGATCAAGAGCTGCAAAATAGTGACATACACCTGCTAAAGATTCAATTTTGAAGTTAATCTGAATGTGACGAAAGGATGAGATGGATATACTTCAGAAGAGTCACTGAAACTAACTAGTGTAGCTTGGAGGAAGAAAAATTACTTCTTAGCTTACAATGAAAACCTCCAGTTTAACCAGAGAGCTGTATTTTTTTCTGTTATAACCTAGTAATGCAGATCAAACGATAAGGTAGGCTCATTTTTGTGGTCCTAAGTCTAGTCCTTTCAGGTTAGCTGGAGAGTCTCTGCAGGCAATTACAAGCTGCCCATTCCCAAAACATCTGGTAGAGACTACACCTAGTTTACAGTATTGAGGAGATACTAAAGGAAGAGTTTGAAGATTTACATATTACCTTGATCCATGTATCTGCTTACATCTATTCTTTGAGCCACATGTTTATTGACCTCTAAATTATTATACCTTTTTTACTTACAAATATGCAGCATGATGTATTTGAAATAAACTACAAAAATAGGTCCAGTGGTAGTGGTCTTGCCACCTTGAATGCAGTCTCCGTGTAACAACACAGTGTAATATATTATATAACACAGTGTAGGACCTTCTTGTGTCCATTTGGATTTTGAGAGTGGTAACACCACATTGACTATGACTGGGAACAGGCTTTTCTAGCTGCTGTGCCCTCACACTTTTCCAGAATTCAGTCATACAGTTCGGAAGTAAAACATAAATTACAGCAGAGGCAGAGAGCAATTGACAGGTATGAGGAAAGGGAGAAAGGACCTATTGTGTGAGAAGCAGACAGCTCTGCTGACCTGAAAATATATTATTCTATGGAAGCACAAACCAGAGGGTTTGTGGAATTTGCTGTCAATTCACCATGAAAATGCTGGGCTGGCGCAACCATCCATTTGATGCGGGTGGTCCTTAATGCATGTCATAATTTACACTTAAGGCATATACGATCCCTTGAAATTCCCTTCTTAGGAGGACCATAAAAACAGTGTTGCATATGGAGCTCACTGGAGGTTTCTGCAAAGCTCCCCCATTGTCAGACATAAACACATCCTATTATTCTAGCTTAGGTCAGAGTTCAATGACTCCCCAAAGCTTATTTCAGTCCTAAACTGATCCCATTGCAATCCGGGTGGGCAAAGTAGAAGTGTTTCCAAAAGAGATTCTTTGCTCTGGCTGCCCTGCTCTGTAGTCGGAAGCAAACCTGACTCCTTGGGCTGCAGGTTAATGTACAGCTTATGGATGAAACCACCCTTGCTCATCCTCAGGCTGTTTTCTGAAGGATTTTGCAAGCATTACTGAAGTTTCCTCTTCTCTGTATAGGAGATCCTGGGATTATCATTAGCCTCATCTTCAAGAACAGGAATCAGAAGTTAAAAGACTTCATGCAGGGAATCCTTGTTAGCACAAGAAATAGATCACAGATGTGCCTTTGCCTTTGTGCTGCTGTGCAGGCAGGGCTCGGCCCCGTTCGGACACCAACGTCAGGGCGTGCTGCTGTCCTGGGCACTGCCCTGCTCCTGCACAGCTGCTTCTTGGGGGCCTGGGTGGATATGTCCCCCTCCTCTAGGCACTGTCCCTGGGCCTGTCTCCAGCAGGGCAGCAGCAAGCAGTCAGGGTGAAGTGAAATCCACTTGGTCTGAATGTGGCAGTTCCCTAGATTGAGGCTATTCCTTGCCCCAGTTTGCCAAATGCACTTTCCAGGGCCATTTGTTTGTTGCTGGTTAGCATGGGGGGTCACACAGTGATATATCCAAGGAAAGATACTGCTGCCTTTTTGGATGATGACCCAATGGTCAGCACCCAGGACAGGGCTCATGGATGGCAAATCAGGAAGCCCTTCCTCTGCTTAAAAGGATGAGATGGAGCTGTAGAAGGGTTTACACTTGGACCAGAGGTTTGGGCTGCACAAGCGGGGGAGAAAGCACTGACTCCTACCCTGGGAAATTAATGGCCAAAGGTTTACTCACTTCATCTCAGCAGATAGGAGGTAAGGCTATCTCTTTGAACTACAAGGCTCTGTGGTACAAAGAATGGCTCCACAAGAGCAGGTAAGAAACATTTTGGCCATAGCTGCAGTTCAGAGGTATCAAGAGCCAAATAAAGCAATGAAGGAAGAACAGAGAAAAACTCTGACTGCAGAATATATAAGAAGTGCTTCTTGTTGGCATCTCATAATAACTGGAGCAGGAGAAAACCAGAATATTTTACCTAAAATTGCAATGTGCATCAGTATTTGTTTCTCCCTTTTACTCTTCTGTCTCTCAGAATCAGGCAGTTTGTATCCTTAGATACAGTCAGCAACAGACCTGGATGGCAACTCAAACTGAGAGCTTGCATGGCTGGATCTGGCCCTTGGTAGTATTTTATTTCTAATGGAGAGAAAATGCAGTGACAAGGAATGAACATGCACAGTGTCTTTCCCTCCCATGGCCTTCCCAGGGGAGCTTTCCCTGCTCAACTCGTGACCAACAGGCTGTTTCCCCTCTCTGAAATATTGCCCATTCCCTTCACCAGAAGTTTCCTGTGCTGACTGAAATATTAAAAAGGCCAAACAACATGGGGGAAGTTTGTTTATTTGTAGGGCTGCATATTCATGCCTGGCTTAGCCCCCTCCTGCTGAGGAATTTCAGCTATTTTGCTGGAAATCTGGGGTGGGGCAGTTAAGACCCTGGTGGGAATGGGGGGCTCGTGGTGATGCTGGTGACAGGAGTTAGGCCCAGCTGGTCAGTGATGTCCCCATAACATAAACAGGGGTTAGTGGAAAAACTGGGTGGGAAGGGAACTGAGCCCACAGCAATCTGCTGTGGCAGGGGGCAAGTGGAGCCCAGGCCTGTGGCCACCCCAGGGGTCACTGAAGCAGCACATGAGGAGGTTGGTTTGTGCACCCCTCTCCAAGCCCATCCAGGCTCTAGCAACTCAGTAGCACCTGCGGATCTCCAGAGAGTTTTGTTTTCCCTTTGAAGATCCCAGCCCCCACTGAGAAGCCTTTGGGAGCCTCCTTGCAGGAGAGGGCTGTGCTGCCCTCCATCTCAGGCCCTCAGCCAAGCTCTGAGAGGAGGGGGTGTACGAGGAGGGAGAACAAGGCAGCTGCTCTTGCGTCCTGGGGCCTGTATCTTTAGAGGCAGCACAGCAGTGATTAATGCCCAGCCCGGCAGCGGGGCCTTCCTCCGGAAGCCTGGCTGGTGCAGGCTCCTGTTGGGCACCTCCCTGTGCCCTTCCCTTGTGGTGAGGGACAGTGGCTTCCTAGCTGTGGTGTCGGTGGGGAACAGCAGCCTCCATGGCTGCCCAGGCGCCTGCCGTTAGGAAGTCACCATCTAGACCTTGGGAAGCATCTGTGCTTCTGCCCCTGTGGGGTCTCAGCGTGGCTGTGCTAGCCAACAAAACTGTCCACCACCAGCCTCTCCAGGAGCAGGGACATGGAGAAGGTTCACAAGGATGAAACATTGATTTGCCAAGCCCTTGGGAGCATGAGATGCTCAGGCAGCTCTGTCTATCTCTGTAAGCAGTTGCACAGCAGGCTGTATCAATCCGTTTCAAACAACAGTTCTTTTCCAGGTCCAAAGGAAATATAGGGTTAAAATGCTGTCTTTAAATAGACAAGTTAAATGAAAATGGTAGCAGCAGAAAACTGCAGTGTGCATGATGACTGTGATGACTGAAGCATGAGACCTGGCAAAGATTAACATCCCTCTCGCACCAGGGGCTGCAGGGGCCCTAATAAACTTACAGCTGCTTTTCTCCTGAAGCTGTAGAGAGATCAGCTTTTGTGGGTTTCAGCACAGAACCAAACTGGGAGGAAGGGCTTGCCTATCTGGTTTCTGGTCCTATGAAATCATGTTCCTGCACAATTACCCACTGAGAAGTGAGGTTCACCATGCTGCAGAGAGTTCACTTGCCTCCTGAGTTTGGGGTCCCTTTGTCTGTATGCTGCCAGGACTCAGAAAGCTGAGGATATTGGTTTTGCATGCTGTTCATTAGTATTATTTCAGTGTTCTTTTTTTTTTTTTCCTGACAGTTTCTACAGAAAATATATTTTTATTAGAAAATGCCATGATATTTCCAAATTTCTAGTGTTGGATGACATTTGAGTTTGTGCATGCTTTGCAATTAAAATCTTAAATAGTTCCTAAAAATGAAAACAAATAAGAAAAACTTAATATTTGAGAGGGGGTGGATGTTTTCAAAAGAAAAATTAGCTGTTGCTTCTGCAAATTGATTTTCTGGTAGATAATTATATTACAACCATTTTTCATTAAAACATAATCTGCTGACCAGCTGTAGCACATTCATGTTTCAAGAGAAAGAGGAAGACCTCCACGTGCTGCAGTTTGGCTTGGACTGTCAGAAGGTGGGAGGGGAAACAGTAGTCCAGAGGTTTTCCTGAACATTGCAGAGCGTGGTGCAAGCAGAGCATGGAGTGGTAGGCAGAACCTGCTGGGCTAGCCGTGTGTGTGGCCTCACACTGAGCACCTGCATCCACCTCTGGCACCCTGACGCAGCACTCCCTACCCCTGGAAGGCTGTGGGGACACAAACCTCATAGTCTGCAGATGTAGGACAGTGGTGCCAATCTGTTCTGCTGGGCTGAAGTCAGGATGTCTATCCCTCCAGGGGGGAAATCTCATTGAGAGGTTAAAGAACATTAACATTAAGAACATTAAGACTTGGAGAGGGAAAGCATAAATGAGTCCCTGAGCTCTCCAGTGATTCTCAGGAAACCACCATGACCATGCACAGGCTTGAAATTCTGTCGCATCTTACAAACATGATAGAAGGTGATGTAGGGGTGACTTTTGAATCACCGCTGGGTGTGCAGATGGCAGTGGCCCGGTTGTGAGGACTGCTAAGAAATGTCTGACACACAAGGGATACCCAGGCACAAAAAGCATCTGCAATTCCTATAGTGTGCTTCCAGAGCTGAGAACTGCAGAATGTCCCAGGATCTGGGCTGGAGGCTCATTAGGGCAGGGTCAGGGCTGCAGCAGTGGGGCCGCATAATCGGCAGCATTCTCTTATCTGAAGTTCTCACTTTATGTTTGGTTTCTTTCCCTATAGCCCTCTTTCTTTGTCTGTCTGAATGAAAGAGAGCATGTGTAGCTAAGGATCCCAAGTTAAAGGCTGCTCTCCTGAGCATACCAAAGCTCAGTCATTGCTCTGTCCAATTTTTCCACGCAGGAATTTTCCAGTTGGATTTTAGTCTGCATCCTAAGCATCCTGGTACCTTTAGGTTGTGATAGAGCACCAGAGTTACAGAATAAGAAAAGTACTGATTACCACAGTTTTTCTGATCACTTACAAACCAACAACCAGCTCTACCTCTATACATTCATAAGCTAACCTGTGTTTGCACAAAATGTGTTGTGATTAATTGCTGTGTTAACACGCTACTGAAGTCACAAAGCCAGGAACTGCGCAGCTAGAGAGAGCACTGAAGAGGCCAATTTGTAAAGCTGCTCTTTGCTGCTGTCCTTTCTTAGAAGTCTTATTTCCGTTGCGGTTTTGCACAGAAAGGCAATGGGTATGTGTGGCCTGTTCTAACTGTCCTGGGGTTTGAGCCAGTCCTGCCCTGGTGAATGCCTGCTAAACCTTGGCAAGCAGCAGGCATGAGCATTGGAGTCCAGGGAGCTGCACCTTGGGCTTGCAACTAACAGCAAACTGTGCCAAGGCTTTAGCTCCCTGTTCTCATCCAGATGCAGTCTGCAGTGTGTGCAAAGGGGCTGGCATTGAGAGAGCATTGCCTGTTGACAGCCTAGTACAGAAAGTACCGAGGAATTCCAGCATTGCAAGTGAGGGGTACAGTGGTAATGGTACCAACATAATACCAATCAGTCATGCTGCTGGGTTGCATCTTGCAAATGGGAAAATTTTCCACCACTTCTTTGTGACCTACTCTATCAGGCTGGTGAATCTGTTGAGGAAGAGAAATACTGAAATATGAGTGTGATAAAAGATGGGAAGCCATGCTGATGCTATTCCCCACACTTACTTGCTCTCCACAAATATTCCTGCAAGTAAAACTCTGACCACAAAAATGCTTGTAGAAAGCTCAGAGCTTCCTATCAGCACTCCAGGAGTTTGTATGGTGGCCAGTTATCTTCTGTGCTGTTTGCTTTGTTGAGAACAAG
Source organism: Tichodroma muraria (assembly GCA_013390105.1). Classification (NCBI taxonomy): domain Eukaryota; kingdom Metazoa; phylum Chordata; class Aves; order Passeriformes; family Sittidae; genus Tichodroma; species Tichodroma muraria. The sequence continues at coordinate 24,282 of WAAG01053364.1, read as the reverse complement.
TGGGCAGAATTAAGCGGAGTTGAATCCAGCAATGTCACGGTAGGAATCAGTTTGCTTCCCATGTACCATTATGTTCCAGCAATCTTCGCAGTGTTGTTGGTGGAGAGTGCTCAGCAAATACATGCCCTCTGGCTCTATGCAGCAGTTGAGTATTGGCATTGGACTACCAGCATGAAATCAGGTGTTGACCTGTAGCCCACCTCCCACTAGGGAGGCACTCTGCCAGCAATCTTTACTGGGTTACATGTGCTACGGGCTTGGTGCCAGAAGTTTGCTGTCATGGAGCTAGGAGGGGCTCAGCAGATTTCCCAGGCAGGAACAAAGCCTCATGTCCTATTCAAAATTCATTTAGGAGGGGGATAGCTCCTAATCTGGCCTGTTGTCAGGGTTAGCCAGCATTTCTTCCCCCATCACTTTCACTGTGTAGCACATGAACTGCCAGTCAGCACCAGAGTTGGCTACCTTCTCCAGTTTGCCAGCACTTAGTGCACTTCAAATCTGGCCAAACTTTTAAGACAATGGTTTTGCCAGTCAATCAGGATATCTGAAACTCACTTGTGGTCTCTGTGCCCTGTACCATCATGTGTGGGAGGAAACAACGCTTCATTCTAGGAGGTGGCAGGGTCCCAGAGGACTCCAGTTTCACTTGTGTGAGGCAGTGGCTTTTTCTTCCTGTATCTGTACAGCATCAAGCACAGAAAGGGGCCTGGCCTGAGCTGGGGTACATATGTGGCATCATAGTAGTAGTAAACATAGAAACATGTGATATTTGTCAGGGAAAAACACAATAATCTACTCTGAGTTTTTTTGTATTTGGCTATAGACGTTGCTGGAAATTTTGCAAATACCTAGCCAAAGGAATTGTATAAACTGCCTTAAATGTAAACCAGATACTGTCAATTTAGGGCATTTGTAGTGGTGGTGTAAACTGAGCCAGAAATGCTGAGCTGTGAGTCCAGGAGACAGCCAAAATGCAGTCAAAAGTCTTTTCTTTGTGTTTAATTTAATACAAGTGTGACTGGATAGGTACCAAGCCGTGATCCTGGTCACACTGAGTAGGGAAACTTTAGGAGAAAGTGACTGGGGACTTCTGGTGACAAATCACAGATCCTCGATCAAGTTTTATGATGAAGTAACAATAGTGGGTGAGCTGGTACCTGGAAAACCTGCCCTGAGGGTTCGTTCCTCTGTTATGTTTATCTAAGGATATGCCTGTGAACTGATATGCAAATAGAGGGGAGTTCAATCTGCCCATGCCCAAGCAGTCTGGAAACCATGGGAACAGCAACTGGATGACCTTATGCCTTAGCTGATAAACTTCACTATAACCTTCAATTTGGTACCTGTAAAGCCCTGAGGACTGAAGCTGCAGAGACGTGTCATGTAAAGGGCCACTCTGCCTCCCTTGAATTTTTGTATTTAAACACCTGTGGATGGCTACTGTCAGAAACTGGGTGGGAGTGGTCTTTTCGCATTTGCCCTTTTTTCCTGGTTGGCTCAGCACATGTGCCTGTGTGGGGATTAAGCCTTTTACAAAAAGAACTTGCAGGTGTAGCACAAGCAAAGCTTTAAAAGTGACCAGTTCCAGCATCGCACGAGCTGCCAAGGGAGAGAGCTGCATGCTAGAATGCTTCTAGCATGATCCATGAAAGCAGATCCAGAAGACTGGAAGCCAGACAATTCAGCATGGAAATAAGGTGCAGATTTTTTTATAGTGAAGAGAATTAACTACTGAAATAATTTACTAGAGGCTGTACTGGGTTCTCTATCACAAGTAGTTTTAAATCAAGACCAGGTGTCTCTCTCAAATATCTTTCCTCAGCAGAAGGATGGGCTCACCCCACCACAGGGGATGATGTTCTCCAGCCGGTGTGATGCCAAATACCAGCTTGCTTGACTAACATTTCCTGCTGGATTAAAAAACCTATGGATCTTTTGGACTGAAAGAACTGTGTACTCTGTAACAGGGAATGTTTCTTGCATCTGGGAAAGTCTGTCAGATTTATGGAGTTGCCTCTTGCAGTTTATGGTAAAAGAAGGTGTTCCTACATGTGAAAGACCAGAGGCTGGATAGTGGCTTGGCAGGGCTGCTGAATACTGGGGACCTGGGTGTTCACAGTCTAAAGGAAGAGCTGAGACATACTGATGTACCCCACCTGCCTGCTGCTCCAACAGTGGATGGGATTGAGAAGGCTGGTGGATTTTATGGATGGATTACTGTAATGGAATTTGTGCCAGGAACTGCCATGTTGCTGTAAGGTGATGGAGTAGGGAAACATGGCTCCTTCTTACCTGAAGGTAAAGTCTGCAATAAATATGTGTGAGAGTGAGGGTGGGGGAAAGACAAGGGAAAAGGAAACGCAGCTCAGGGATGCGCTGATAGCAGGAATGAGTTTAGATGTAAGGTCTCACTCCTAACAGTAGCAACTGAAACCAGCTTGGGAGGGAGACATCCAGGAATGCATGCATAGCTGAGTTCCTCTTACACTGGGCAACGGCTTGACTGCTGCAAGAACTTCAATAAAGTCAGGCTCAATAATTGAAGCTGTTCTGGAGAGAAAATAAAGAAAAGCATGGAACTAAAACTGGATCCTTCCCCACCAGAAACTGGCTTTTCAGAGCAATCTCATATGAGATACAAAATCCATGTAGTCAGCAGTCCTGGTTCCAGCTGCCCTGAGGCCTGGAGAGGTGACACTGTGCAAACTGAGCTGCGAACGAGGTGAGAGCTGTGGGGGCACAACATGTCCTGCTCTTGCCAGGCACCGGCAGTCCCTTTGCAGAGCATGCTGAGCACTCAGCAGTGTAGCCATGGTGCTCTTGTTATGTTCCTACAAATTGTACATCTCTTTCAAAGCTGATTGTTTATCTCTTGGCTGAACGAGGACATACACATAATCCATGACAAATAATTTTGATTCAGTGAGCAATCTCTCACTTAAGTACCTCTCCCAGCCATCACACTGGCAGGCTTTGCTGACAGATAATGCTCCATTTGGCAGACAAATTCCTGACATTTACAGCTTCTGCTTCAGTTCCAGTAGAAACAGCCTGCATGGCAACACAATCTGACCCCACTGGGTTCCTGGCTCAGCTCATTATCATTAGCTGTTTTAAAGGCAGCCTCTAAAAATCTCTGTGCTTCCCCTCTCAGCACCTCACAGTGTGAATACTGTAGCTGGTTTTCAGATGGGAGAAAGAAGTCACAGGAAAACATAGGCTGGTTCTGGGATGCTTCTTCACAGTCATCACTCGTATTGAGTAGGTGCCTGTGAGCTCTGTCTGAAGAAGGGGTTATGTGTGAACACTTCTGTCGTCCCCACGCATTCCAACACACTACCTGTATGCATGAAATGAACGAAATTTTTTACCACCTTGCTTGACCTGGCTCAGGGCCAGTGAGCAGAATACTGCTGAGCATCTGCAAACCACAAACTAGAGATGTTGTGGTTCCCCTCTCCCAATGGGCTGTGAATGTGCCCTGTTCACCATGCATGGTAGTTAATATTCCTTCTACATTCCAGCTCCTCTCCACCCCTCCCAGGGATCCATTGCTGGGCTCAGACAAGAAGCCCCTGGTGTGAGCAATTCATGGGTGCCCACAGGCTGGCCCCACTGTGCCTTCAGTCTTCTGCCCCAGAAATGGTGGAAGAAACACTGGCTCTGACATTAATGCTTCTGACTTATTTGCTTAACTGCATTCCCTGGCTCTGGATCACTTTTAAGCCTTAGAGAACTGGATCAGATTTCCCAAGATGTCGGAGTCCCTACAAATGCAGGTGGGCTCCTATTGGGATCTTCTTGCCAAATTGGCAAGCCAATTACCCCAAAAAATATGCTTACTTTTTCTGACTGTTGGGAGGAGGTCAGTCTCAAAGGAAGCAGACAGTTCAACATTTGCATGAAATGATGAGCAGCTGATTGTCTGTCCTGTTCTCTAACCCACCTGTGCACCTTACAGCCACGGCTTTTGCAGTATTGCATGCTTGCTTTTAGATGCCTTTATTCAGCACCTTGGTCTGATGAGCACCTGATGCTGAAATCACGAGTTCAAAGAAAGATGTGCACCCAAAGAACACCTTCAGGCTGTGACTCCAGGCCCTGAGCCTTCCAGAACAGACTCCTTTAGCCTCCAATGTTTTTCTTGCCTTTCATAGCATTAAAATGGTTACTTAATTTTTAAAAACAGATTAAATAAGCAATCCCTGTGTTTCCTGGTGTGTTTCCTGGTGGCTACTTTTGAGCTTTCCTGAAAAGCACACCAGAGGAGGCCACAAGAAGAAGCTTTTTTCTTTGCTTTTGAATCACATTTGAGCCTTGCCTGTGGTCACCTGACAGATCAGAGTAGAACTTCTCCTGCTGCTCAAATTCTTCCTCTTTGCTCCTTGTGTCTTTCCTAGCTGAAGCGCTCCTTTGGAAGGCAGGAGACCAGGAGTGCCTATGTGGAAATGACAAGGATTACGAAGTCTCAGATTCCTTGCCTGCCTTTTCTTGCACCAGCTAATGCCCCGAAATACTGCCAACAACAAAGAAAAAATTTCTCAGTTCAAAACTGAAACTCTTTTGAACCAAAAAGCATTCCTGTAGCTAGGAATCATTCAAATAATTTTTTAAAATAACCCTTGTAAAGATTTATATTTTTTTCAATTAAAAAATGTCACCTTCACGAGAAGGGAAAGTCATCTCTCCTGAAAGCATTTGCTACTTCAGTATCTGGTCAGGTCTGACTCTGCCTGGTATTAGGAGGTGTTTGTTGGATTTGCTTAGGAATCTTCAGAGGAGAGGTTTATGTGCCTCATGTCCAAATGTACACTTTTGGCCAGGTGCCTCGGCTGTGTCATAGGACAGAGATGCTTTTTGGGCAGTCCCCAGGCTGAGCACTGGCCCCTAACACACCAGTCTGGTGAGCCTTTTTTTTCTCCCCCCAAGATTTCGATATTTGCATGTTGGTGTTTTTATTATTCCTGGGATATTTCCAGCCCCCTACATGTCGTCTGGCAGAACAGTACCTGCAAATTCCTGCATTTATAGTTTCTCCTCCATTTTCACCCTCTGAGAGCAGAAAAGTTTTCTACAGAGGAAATAAAACCTATGTGCCCTGAAAGCTGCAAAAGTCACAGACTAACCAGAGAACAGTGAAGCATATGAATATCCCTGCATAGTGTTTTGTGCTGCAAATAGGCCAAAATCAATGGCCATGAGAATGTTTCTTTTATATGACTTGTCTCAAGAGTGGGACTAAAAACATTTTTACGTGGCAGATGGGTTATAGTGCTTTCATTTTGTTTACATGGCTGCAAATGTGACCCATCCTACTTTTTGTAGCTGCCATCTGTTGGTCAAATTCATTCCAGTGCAATCAACCAGGTCATGGGTTTGGTTTGTTGTTCTGTTGTTGGTTTATTTATTTGTTTTAATTTATTTTGTTGTGGTTTTCATTATTATTATTGTCTTTGGGAATTTAATTCTGAGCTTTTGGATCAGTGAGTAGAAAAATGTTTTCTCATGTCTCACAATGGCTGCTTGAAAGAGCTTACTGATAGTAGAAAACATTCTCTCTTTCTGCTTACTTGCAAGTTTTTCAAAAAAATAAAGCAACCAAAACCAAACCTTTGAACAGGTGAGCACTCAGTCAAAGTAGTGGAATGATGGATTTGAAGTCTTCTCACAATGCTTTGTCCAGGTCAACAGAGGACAATAATTAAAAGATCTGTATCAACATGGCTCAGGTTTCAAGCAAATTAAGAATTCTTCAGGCTGAAGAATGCCAAGAGCCTCTTTCTCTTGAAAAAGAGAAAGGTCACATATTGTTCCCTAAACTAAAGCTTCTCTCACAAATTCCACTACACTAAGATCACATTCACTCCATTTTTACAAAGTAATTATTTGCTTTGTTTATTTTTATCAACAATCCTTTCCTCTGCCTTGTAATTATGTTTTCATAGAATCCTTAAGGATGGAAAATACCTTTAAGATCATTGAGTGGGGTGAGCACAGTTTGTTAACAGGAAGTTCTTTGGGAAGAGAGCACCAAAATTATTCAAATGCCTAGGGTAACTCTATGGACTTCTGAAGAAGAGCAAATATTGTGAAAAGAAGAGTTTAAGTTTCTATGGTGGCAAAAAATTCAGGAGTGATACTACTGCAGGCATCAGCATCATTCAGATACAGGCAAGAAGCAAATCATGCCCTTTCTTTTCTCAGTACAGGCAACAAGAATGTGCTTTCTGTCCCATGTGGCATAGAACAGGATGGAGAGAATTGGTCTTTGTTTTGAAAGCACTGGAAATCAGAGACTTTCAAAGCATTTGCAGGGAAAAGCTATAATTTAAGAAGATTGTAGTGGAGATTTTGGTTAATTTAGCTATTCAATTACCTATAGAAAATGGAATTTACCATTTAGGAAAAAAGGTTGTAAGAGAAAGGAAAATAACCTTCTTAAAAGAAGCTGAAGATATTAGTGGATGTTGGTTTCAGACTGACTTTATTTTTAACTTCTGCTGAGAAATTTGGACTGTATTTGTGTATTTTTACAAAGTCCTTAGGGATCTGCAGCAGATTTCTTGTACTTTTGGGGAGGGTATGTGACTACTAATTTTTTTTTTAACTAGAAACTGGTCATATCCTGCTTATTAGTTTTTAGGTGCATTTATATTTCTATCAAAAAAAGTTCTGTTAATTACTATAATAAGGCCTGTGTTTATTTTGCCAGAAAACCCTGTTCTTGTTATAAAAAAAAATCTCAGTGGGAAAATATCTGTTTTGAAAAAAATAAAATAGCCAAACCTGCTTGCTTAAAAGTGTTCAAGCATTTTTAAGAACAGGTTGGGAAAAAGTAATTGAACTTGGAACAATGTGGCCAATTGAGAATAAAGGTAACAACCTCTTAGAGTGGCTACACATGTAGGGGGTGGTGATGGTGGTGCTTTTCCAATGTAATTACAAATTACTTTTGAGATTTCCTATCTTTATGATCTTTGTTAAGGTAGACCAGCTCTTTGATAGGAACCTGCCCAAAACACCCAAGAACAACTCTTCCGCCTTAAAGGAAATGTTCAGTGAAGTGAAGCTGAATTTCACTTCCAGGTAAAGACCAGTGGTGACTGCAGAAACTGCAGAGAGGTCAGGTTAAACAGGGCTGTCTCACATTTCATGTAGCTCCCCTGCCTGTAGCTTGGCAGTCGTGGGCACCAGATGAAAGGAGAGGAGGCAAAACGGTGAAAGGGGTGATGACAGACAGACAACACCCATACATTCCTCTTCAGATGCATTTTCACATCTGTTTGGCATTTCAGGGGTTGTTTTCCTATGGGCATTACTCAAGGATTTCCAAGCAAGGTGAGATCCTGCACTTGAAAGGACAGGAAGAAGAGTTTATCAAAAGGTATATTGGACACGTGTGGTAAAGTGTAGCTGAGTAAATTAAAAAGCTGAATGAGCCTCCAAAGAAATATGAACTATCCAGACTCTATACCAAAATCAGTGGGGTCTCTGGGTTTTCCTTTTCTCTGCCAGGCAGAAGGTATTTTTCCAATGGTCTGAACTCCTGACCCAAACATTTGCAGATCTGCAAGTGGATGTCTTTTGTTACTCCCGAGGTCGTACTATTTCGAAGATCTGGATCCTCTATGGAAAACAGGACTTAGATTCTTTGTGGGAACTCTGCTTGAGGCAGCAAGGAGTGTGCGTTTTAAAATTTCCTTTTGCCCTGTGGGTGTTGTTCACCTGTAGCTTTATGAATAAAGCCATGGCTCTATTTCCATTGCCTGCTGTCTGGTTCTGTCTAGCCAGCAGTGCAGTATGCTTTGGCATGAGCCCTCCAGCCCCACAAACATCAGTGGCTACCAAATGTTGCAGGGTTCTTCCTCTGCAGCCCAGGGTTGAGAAGCACATCCACCCTGTCACTTTTTATGTCTGCTGACATCCACAATGCAGAAGAAATGAGGGACAGGGATGTTTGTCCAGAAACTGAGCCTTAAAAGTTCCTTTAAATACCTGATCTTCACTCTCTGACTTACCAGTCCTGTTGTAAACGCAAAAAGCTGCAAAGATCTTTTTATGAGAGTTTTAGTGGATTTTAATAAATGGAATAAATATACACACAAAAATTCAGCATACAGCTCTGAGACTACTCTATATAACAGCATTAATGCAATAGGCAAATCAATGGCAGAGCTGAATCTGAGTTACCAGTGAGGCACCAATGAGCTCAAGCAGAAGGTGTCCTTTCAAACCATGGGATCCCCACACCAAGGAGCACTTGTGTGGGTGCCCAAAGGACATGAATTATTTCAAATGGGTGTCTTAAATATGGTTATGCTCTTCATGGGTACATGACACAGTGACCTTTAGTAGTTTTTGTATCTACACATGGAGGCAGTGCAGCATGTGAAAACCAGGTCAGCTCTGGTCAGGGTATGAGAGGAGAGAGTGGCTCCTCTGCTGATACAGTAGAGCAGGATCTTCTTCTGTATTCTTCTGTCTTGTATTAAAAAGAAAACCATTGCTTAGTCTTAGAAAGCATCTTTAATCTTTGGGATCAATTAAGTGTCTTATTGCTTTTGGAAACAGATTTGATCTATTCAAGTCACAGTAGGTAAGTGGGAGACACAATAACTCCTGACAGTTTTCTTGCTAAATCTGCTGTTGGAGTATCACAAACATATTTCTCCTGTATCAAAAATGCTGAGTGTGAATTTGGTCCATGTAAAAAATAAAAAGCCATCCATCTTGGACTACATATAAGGTTTTTTACCTATAATTGGATTTTCTGTCATTACTTTGTTAACTCTTGAAAAATATTGCGTGATGGGAGATTAGGGAAGCAGCAAAAGTTTACTTTTCCTCTGACATTTAACACAGGGCTACCTTTCCATTTTTGCATTTTTGTGCAGGATAGAAGCCACTTAGAATAAAGAAGTACAGGACTGCTGCACACCAGACACAGGCCAAATTTGGGTAACTTTCCTCATGAGAATTAAGTACAAGTTCCAGACAAAATTTTCAAGGCATGCTGTGGCATGGATCCAGTCTATCTAAAAGATTGCCTGTAGCTCTGGAACGAAGACAGTGAAGGGAAATCCTTCCCCAAACCACAGTGAGATTTTCTGGTTCTCAAATAGAGCTCCTTTTTCTGGTGATGCCTTCTCAGGGGTGGAGATCTGTTCATGCCATCCTCCATGGCAGCAGGGCCTCAAACACAACAGTATTGCTGCTGGATACCACCAGGCTTTAAAAATTCCCTGGACTCTTTGACAGGTGAAGTTGAGGGGGATTTTACCAAGAAGGCTGGAGTTCTCAGAAGGATTTTACTTCAGTCAGTTGATGAATAACAAACTTTGGGTTCAGAAAATAACAGGAATTAAGGTGATCAAGGATTTACAGTCTGCATTCCTAAAACTCTAGAGGGCAAGATATTAGGTGGAGGCTAGAACCATTTATTTTAGTTATATTAAATGGAAATTTTAGACACTGTCATTCTGCCTGTTCCTGCTGCTAGCACCACCTGGCAGAAAGGTTAAAAATATTATTATCTGCAGTTTACTTCTCTCCTTTTAAAAATCCTTCAGCCTTCCAATCAGAAATAGGCACAATGCCATGGGCTCCAAGAGACCAGGCTCAGATGAGTAAAACCGATCAGATACAGAAAGTGGTTGGAAACATTTTTCATCTGGTTATCTGGGTAATCCTTGGAAATGCCAAAAGGATCCAGATGAAAACAGTCTTCTAAAAGGCATGACAAGGAGTATTTTCTCACAAAGACATAGAGCAGCTGTATCCATGAATCTGTTGTTCATGTAAATGCTGGCTTACCCCCTCCTCCAGCCAGCCAGCAGCTAACCATGCCTGAGCAGTGGGCACAGGACTCCACAGCTCATCCAAGAGGTCTGTGATCTTCTCCAGGGCACTGCACACTCCCCAGACTCTGCCCCTCACCCTGTTCCCTTGTGGTATAGTTCGGGTAATTGGTTGTTGTGTGGGGTTTTCCCAGGCACATGGCAGTTTCAGCCAGTGAGAAGGGCAAGAGTTCAGTAGGGCTGCACCTGGCATTGTGCAAAGTAGGTGAGAGCTTAAGGAGCAAGGAGCTACTCTAAAACATTTCCTGGGGCCTCAGAGCCCCAGCAGTTCCTTACAGTTCTGTCTCAGGACTGACTCTGCTGTGTCTGAGAAACCTAGCACCCCTGAAATTACAGATGAAAGAGGAATACAGGAATTTTCCCTTTATTACTGAAAAGCTTTGAGACAGTTCCAATGTTCAGTATCTTTGGAGAAAAAAATCTTTGCAGGTGTATGATTCTCTTCCTTTACAGCTCTACGGAGCGAAAATGTTGTTCCAGGAGGCTCTCTGCTCCCTTTGGGAGGCAGGAGATATGTATGCCTACTTGGAATGGCAGCTCATGCCCCATGTGTGTGCAAGAGGATCACTGTCATGTTTCCTGTTGCTCTGTCTGCACAAGATCTACCCAAACTCTTGACCTCCACCCCACTTCATAAACCAGGGAGGCCAACATTTTCTCCCTGGTTCTTCCTGTAAGGATCAACATCTCTTTTAGCATGCTAAAGCACCACACCCACCAGGAACAATAAATTAATCTTAAAAATAAACAGGTGGCCATAAAAGTGTCCAGAAAAACCCTGGCCTCTGCTCTTCTGATAGCCCAGGGGTCTCAGTGCAAATCACCCTTGCTACCTACCTCCAGTGAATATTCCCTGCTTGTCAGGTCAGCTAATTGTTTTGGAGTGGATGCAATACATCTCCTGCCAGGACAGGCTTGTGAGGCACATGATGCTGTAAATGATCTTCTGTTTATCTAATCTCTTCTCTTGCTGCTGTCATTGTACGGATACACAAACTGCCTTTACAGCCTCCCTCCAGCCACTGCTCTGGTTACAAGCTTAAACTAGTCTTTGATCATTTTAGAGCTACAGACTTATTTAAGGAAATGAATGCAGCAGCAGTAGGCCGTTGTGGTCTCCCAGCAGGTAAAGTGTGGTGCTGTCCCTACTCAGCCTGCTTTTCAAGGTGATGATCTTTGCAGAAATTTCTCTTGATTGGACAGATGCTCAGCTGAGACACAGGTCTGTTCTGCTGTTCTTTGTTCATTTCACATACACAGAGACAACCCTGATTTAATCCAACATATGGAAATAAGCCATAAAATCAGATTAACATATCCAATTCAGAGGAATGTACAAGGAATATGTCACCCAGGAGCTGGCTCCTGATTTCAGTTGATGAGATGGCAATGCAGCTCACTAGAAGACACTCAGGCAAAGTTGAAGCAAGATGGGACATGAACACACCACCCGACACCCAGTGAACATTCCTAAAGAAAGGGCTTAAGCCACAAGTGTGGCTTAGTGTGTAGGCCAGCAATAGAACTGACCTTTTCTCTGTGTTGCCAGAGAGAAATGTGAGACCAAAGAAGGTTTTTATGACAGCTTATAATCTCCCTATCACTTCTGCAGTGAGTGAGTGGGCAGGCAATTAAGTTTTAATTGAAAAATCGGAGGGAATGGGGGAAAAATCAGAAAAAATAAACATTCAAGTCAGCAAGTCACATTAGTGACAGCAGCTAATGTTTCTAACATGAGCTTTAAATCCTCAAGCCTTCCTCCAAAGCAAACATATTATGCATTGTTCATAATGCTCTTTATTGGAAATATTTAGCCATCCAAATAGTAGAAGTACATTCAATTATTTGCTCAGAGCCTGGATCAATATCAGTATTAATAGTTCATTCTAGGGGAGATATATTTAGTTTTCATTTCAGAGATCACCTGCACAAAACAGTTTGAGATTTTAAACTGGGCATCTTGGTTTCCTGAAACCAATGTCTGAAAACAAGGAGCTGGCTGAAGGCATCAAGGCTTGCGATGGTGGGGAAAATACACCAGGACATTCCTGGCAGAGAAAGCACTGCTTCAGCACAGAGGATCTGTCAAAAGGCACCTGCTGAAGTGATGGGATTTTCTCTCCCAAGGTGTACAAGTGGTGCAATAAGCTGCAGCCTCGCTTCAGGCCATGGGCTGCAGTTCTGTGCTTGTATCCCAGGCTGCGGCTGTGTCCTTTGCTTTCCCAGGCCCCTCACTGCTCCATGTGTAACTCCAGGAACAGTTCCCAGAGCTTCCTCAGTGCTGGTCGACTCTCAATGGCCGTAATCCACCACTTGGTTAAGATTCCCCATCTACTACAGACAGCCATTAACTGGGAGGGATTGTGAAAAACAGACGGAAAAGAGGGGCAAGGCTCTCTTTAAAGCATTAGCAGGAATTGCTGGCACTGGTGGCAATAGGAAATTACATTTTCAAGGCAGAAGGAAAATTGTACCTTCAGGCATTTCAGTCCTCGGGAGAAGGGAAGCAGTTAACAAGTCCACATTGAAATATATCCACTGCCTGTGAAGACACATTTGAAGAAAATCCACACACAGTGACCAAGCTGCTCAGATTTTTTTTTCCTAGGAATCAGCTCAAATCCAGGTCATGTTGGAGACTGTCATGTCTGCTGCTTGAGATCCCAGCCCCTGTCCCACCACCAGGTGCTGGCAGCATGAAACACCCACCCACTGTCCCTGCACTGATGGCTTCCGACCCCCGAGAAGAGTCCACTGTGGAGAGAGCTCTCCCCTCTGCATGGTTCATGTATGATGAGGGTGGTAAGGGCCCTGGCTAGGGACTGAGGAGACACTGAGCTTGTAACAAGCTGCAGCCTCCTGATAATCAAGAAGTTTACCATGTTTTTCAGTGCTTTTTTGTTAGGTGCCTCTTACATTATGAAATTATCAAGGATTTAACAGGAAGGCTGCTTTTGCGCTGAAAGTATACATGAGAAAATCTTATCTTTTAACCTTTGCACTACAAACTATTTTTTAATTCCAAATGATCTTTTTTCCACTCACTCATTCAGGACAAATGGTGATTTTTCCTACAATCCTGGGTGAGGGAACAGGAATAAAAATTATATTTCTGTATTCATAAAGAATAGAATATAACAAATGCAATTTCAAGCCATTTTACCCTTTGCTTTGAATATTTTCACACAACCTTCTGGGTGCCCCACATACAGACGGGGTTTGCAAACTGCTGCTGGGGCTTCCCAGGCAATACCACTGTCCAGGATTAGGAGATATATCTGCCATCTCAGCAGCTGTGGAGGGCAGAGACCATCCTGGGCAGAGAGTGGCTTGTTATTCTCTGCTGATAAATAAACATCTCTGTTTCCCTTTTGCAGAATGCAACTTGATGGTAAGGTTTCAAAGAAAAGTTGAACTGGCATCAAAAAAAAGACTCTCCAAGGCAAATAAAGAGAGATTTATTTTCTTATTCAGAATTCTCAAAGGCTCCTTCTCTGTTCCTGTTGTGTATACAATCGTTTTCAGCATTCAGGAATGCTTTCATTCAATGTCTGAAATAGCTTATTGTATCTCCTGGTATCTTTCTTTAACTGTAAAATAAATATCCTTTCCTTAACAGGTCTGAAGATACGGAGTTTGTGGCAGCCTGTAAGTAATTGATCCAGATATAGTTTTTTTACTCATTGTACTTTTAGACACCGTTTTTCATCAAGCTATTCTCCATGTCTGGGTCTCCTCATAGAACTTTGGTCAGTATAATTCTGTAAAGATGTAATTTTGTCTTAGTTACATCAACTCAGCTTTAATGTCAAAGATGTTATGTCTTTTGTATTGGGACAACTTTTTTCCCTTGCTATGGAGGAGCACAAAGGGCAGGATGTGCTCTTGCACTGGTATCAGGGTAGCTGCAGTGGGCAGGGCTGTATTCATGCAAGAGTGCTGCATGGTTACGGGAGCAGGTAGAGAAATCCTAATTACTGAGTGTGATCTACTGAGGGATTATCTCACAGCTGCTTCACCAGCTCCACACTGCTCTTGGAAACAAGACATTGGGAAAGAAGGATACAGGGCAGGTCTACTCTCAATTGAAACTTTATGACCTTCTCTGAGGTGTGGTTTTTATCCGAGGAAAAAGAACAAACCATTCCCAGCCCTCTGGCATAAGCAGCTGCCACTAGCATTACTGAACAAGGCAGAGTGCATGAGGTCACGATGCTGCTGATTTTTGAAATTTTGTGTAAAACTAAATTTAAAAAGTGCTGCTAAAATGATGCTGGTACTTGTTTGCATTAAGCTGCAGGCACTGGTAGGCAGGGATGCCTGTCTGTGAGATGAATTCCTGCACAGTGATAATTGGTTATCGCGATTTCCTGCATGGCTGAGTGAATTGGGGCCGTCTGTCAGCAGCTTTCTGTGGTGACAGATCGATGCTGAAAAGACAGATGGAGGGAATCTGAAGTGAGAGACCTTCCCAGCTTTAGGGGAGGCTGAGCTGGATAGATTTACAGTCTGCTTCATTCTCTTTAGAAGTGACGCTTTACTGAAATGTTTTTCTCTGTACATGTGACATTTTGGCATTAGGTTGTTCCCCAGGTGCTGCATTAGCTGCTGGGAAAAAGAACTGCAGCGTCTCAGCTCAGGTACATCCTGGGCAGCTGTATCTCAAAACTTGCCAGAAGGTGGGAGGATGTTTTACCCCAGCTCTAACTTCTGAAGACTGAGGAGAAGACAAATCAGGAAGATGCAAAGGCAGCTCACCCAAAGCCAGACAAAGATTGAAGCTATGGCTTAAAAATACCTGTGCTGTGCTCTGACAACAGCTTATCAATATATTTACTGTATTCCCCCGACTTAATGTAGTTTTTGGTGTTTCTCTGTGTTACCCTACATGACTAATTTATTGCAATTTGAGTACACCATTGTTGGTTTTGAACTCAAACAAATGGTTTTAGTGGTGATTTATGTTTAAGAAATAGGAGCTGCCTAGTACTGGAGAGCTATCCTACAATAACAAACCAGCTCAGGCAGTGCAGTCCTCATAATAATGCTGTTTTGTGGCAGTACAGATAAGTTGTTCAGCCTTTCGAAGACTTCTATGCCTTCTTTGTGGCACTGGAATTGTTGAGGATGAGGTGGCTTAAGGCTACAAGCAAGGCAGGGATGATGGAGAAAAGCACCATCTTTTATTAGTAGTCACTAACTGAAGGCTTCTTTAGTTTCTCCAGCTATGTCATCTAGTCTAATAAAAAATATTGCCTCCCCTTCCAAGCCTTTGTTGTGGACTTTTTAAAATGGGGCTTACATTTAAAGAAACTGAAAAATTAGAGAGATTGCAGTGGAAAGCTACACACTCCAAAAACTTATCTGGGAGGTTTTGATTGCTTTGCGCGACAGGAATTGGAGAGCTCAGGCTACTTATCACATTAAGACAGATAGTGGAACTTTGCTGGTAGGTGCTTTGTGGGAAGAACCCAGTTTTGAAGGGCTTTTTATTCTTGTGAAGTTGCAGCAAAAACCACTGTTGGCAATAATACATGAACTAGAAATAATGACATTTTATATGCTACATTGATTTCTATGAGCTTTTCTCTATATTCAGCTTGCAGGCTCAATATGACAAACTGACAGCATAGGACCTGTACATCACATTGATGGATCCTTTCCCCTCCTATAAAGAAAAAAGTTTACAAATTAGTTGAAAGAGCATGGGATTAGCTCCAAGAAGTCTGAAGTTCTGCAGTGTGTCTGAGGCTGAGGAGGACACAGATTCCTGACTGTGTTTGCCATCCTCCTCCAGTGGTAATGAAATACCATGCAGCCAGACACTTACTATAAATAATGAATGACCTAAAGAACAAGTTTGGAGGGATTTAATGGCTGGCCTAGGATTTAAGAGACATGCATCAAAATATCCACTCTGTCCAAGGAAGTTTGTAGCTCTTCCTTTCCCTCACATTTATCTGTGAAGATAAATGCATTAAGGCTTGTAGGAAGCTCATGTGCTGCAAAGCAAAGGCCAGATGCTTAAGAACTAATCAAAGGATATGGACATACAATTAACAGGTTAGTGGCTGATTGGGAAACGCTTTTAAGAGGATCCAGAACCTTTCTGCTGCAAAAAGCAGAGTGAACATTTATCTTACTGGCTGTTCAAAGAAAAATTGTCCAAGCAGCTCTGGCACAACCACCCAGTGACATTCTGCCCTGTCATCTTTTGCTTGTGTCATAGTACATTTACTCAGGCAGTAGCACCAGCCTGGTGAGAGCACAGTAATCATAGGGAGAAACAACACTGGCTGAGAATTGAAGAGCATCAGCCCATAGCCTTGCACCAGTTAGCAAAGCCTCATGTAAAACCAAAGTGAAGCAAGAACAAGAGGGCACACTTGCAAGTTTTTCCTCTCTTCTGATTTTACTCTGCCTTTTGGTTTCATATGTCCCCAGGATAATATTGCCTTAAAAAATACTCAAGGTCCTTTGGACCACACACATTAACGGCCTTGTCAAGACAGAGCAGATCGAAACCCACAAATGCTAAAGCAAGTAAGTTGTATCAAATGGTCAGTGGCCCACTTAGGAACCCCTTACCATCTGACTGTGAAGTTGCAAAAATTACATCGCCTGATGCCCTTGACTTGCTGAGGACCAGTAGTGCAATGGACAACATGTCTGACTACAAGAGTGTAGGCAGGTCTCCCTGCCCTGGGTAACCTTTTATCCACCTTGGGAGTATGAGGTGACATTCCTACTACTTGGAAGATTTGTCTGGATGGGATGGTTGGCAAGAGATCTCATCCAGGGAAGGAGAGTTTTGAAGACCTTGGTTTGTGTGTTTTAGAGTACAGAGGCACCAAGCTGGGGTGCTGGGATTACTGATGGGAGCTGCTCTCAGTCCAGCCAGCAGCACACGGTCCCCAGCCCCCAGAACAGCCTGTGATGGTGGCTGCAGCTCAGCTTAAGGCTCTGCCTGGCTGTTATTCCCTGCCTATTCGGGCAAGGTCTGATCCACAACCTGCTGGAATCAGCAGGGGTGCCCAGCTAGGTGGTGAGATGCAGATCAGGATCCCGCTCACAGGTGCTGCCTCTGGTGAGGCTCCAGCACAGTGGAAGGGAGCTCAGACATACCGAGCCCATGACACAGGCCATAGAAACTGACTTCCACGGGCCCTCTCCTGCCAGGGAGAGGCCCCTCTGCTGCTATGCTTCTGCTGAGGGGTGTCAGGTGCCTGCTAATTACAGCTAATGAGGAGTTTAATTGCCCTTCAGCAGAGGACTAGCTGTGCAGGCTGTGTGTCTGCGGGCAGGTGGCGGCTGGGGGGGTCTCCATGCCCTGCTCAGCCCACACAAGTGGTGACAAGGGGCCCTTCCCCTGGCCTCGGCACACGGGGCTCTGCGGGGAGGGGCTGTCCCGGACCGACGGCCCCAAGCACATCCACGTGCCCTTCCAGTCTGCTCTTCTCCTTTTAGAGGTCCTGGGCTGGGGTAACCCTTCCTGCTGGGACCTGCCCCCTCTGTTCAACCTGGGGCTGGTCAGGGCTTCCCGGCAACGTGTGTGCTTCTGCGGGGGCCTTGGGTTTGTGCGGCGGCTGTTTCTGTGAGCTGTGGGGGTGCCAGGAGGCAGGATCCTGCTGTTCTTTAGTGGAGAGGGGCTGGTGAGCCCCCGCTGACAGGCTGGGTCGCTTGCTTTGCCCCGTGATGGGTTTGCTTTGACCCAAATAGTCTGCTTGGTCTGTGTGTTTGGGGCATGGAGCAAGGTAGGAAGGAGCTGCTGATGGAGCACACGCAGGAGGGCAGATACCGCCTTGGATACTCTGTGCGCAAGCACATTACCCTTTGTAATGCACCAGTCCATGCCCTGACCCCCAGCACTGTGCTCTGTCCTGTGTGCCTCCCCTCTTCCCTGTTCTGTAAATAACACACATGTATCCCTCCTCTTACCTATCTATCTGTGTGTAGGCTATGTATCTCCCTTCAGAAAAATGAGTCTGCTTCTCACTTTGTGCAAAGGATAGCTATTTTCAGGTAAATTCCAGGTCGGTAAAGTTTCAGAGAGTGCATGTTATATGCTAGAAGAAGCCTAGCTTCTCTTCTAACCTAATTTAATAACTTACTCTTTCCCAGTTTACCAGATCAATCACCTTTTTCTTTAAAAACAAAGGCAAAACCTCCTTCAGAAAGTGCAAGTCCCATATTAAAGTTGCCCTTAGACAGTTTACAATTCAGGATGTGGCCTTTTCTTTCCTGGAGGAAGTTCATGTGCAACCAGAATTTTATAAAAGGCCATCACTGAGCAGCCTAACAGGAGAGAAGGCATCTGTGTGTGTGTGTGCTTGGTTGTGTGACTGAAATAGCTGTGCCGGCTGCAGAGCATGGCTGTGGGTTAGAGCTGGGTGTGATTTACCCTCAGCAAAACCAACTGGCTCCAGCAAAACATCCTTGTCTGTTTGATTTCATATCAACTGAATGTGTTCACAGGGACTTGTTGAAAACTGATGAGGTTTGGTTTTAGTCTGACAGGACATGGCCAAGAGCATTTTAGCATTTCTAGCAGCTNAAAAAAAAAAAAAAAAGGCAAGTAGTAAATGGAAGGAAACAGGATGATTTCAACAGCTACCAGGTGGCAGGTTACAGATCTAAATGCCCCTATGTTACAGTCTATGTTACAGATGTACAGCAGGCAGGCCAGCTAGTCCTGAGGGAAAGGCTACAGGCCAAATTTTGATCGTGGTCTTGCATGTGTAAGACTAGAAGAAAACTTTCAGCCTGGAGAAGTTTAAAGAAATTGTTTTGAGCAAGTCAAATGCAGTCTTTCAAGAACCCTATTTTGCAGGCCACATATCGCAAATACTAATCTATAAAGTCTGTATTGAATCTTTGCTTTCCTGTAGAAGTACCTCATTCAGTCATGTTTTTAAAGCTCTTTTGAGAGGCTGGCAGGCCAGAGCCATGCTGGGGGGCTGTGCAATAGCCCTGCTGTAGTTCACTTCTGATCGGTGCCATGGCTGACACTGTTGTGACACACAGGCACAGGGGGAGGCATGAGCTTTTATGTGCTCAGAATGCAGGGCTCTAGGATGAGTCTCAGCTGAGTGCACCTGCAAAATGCAGGGGCAGCTGAACACCACAGCACAGAAAAGAAAGGGAAAATCTTCCCCACTGCAGAGATACTCCTTGCTGAAGAGTGTCCCAGTTGGAGATAGATCACCTGCTTCAGTTCCTTGTGTTATTCCTCCCTCCAATAACTCTCTTTAACTCATTCTGCACACTGGCCTTGTCCCCTTCCTGTTCTGGAATGAGTTCATTTTTAGCACTTCCCTTCTACAGGTCATCTGTGGTTTCTGGCTTTGGTGTGTGCAGTTGGTGAAGATAGCATTGGCAACGTACAGGGTGGAAGTCTGTAAAGGCAGATACGTTTCTCTGCTCTCTGGAGGACCTACAAGACGTCCCAGAGTATTTGGCGCCTCAGATTTCCCATCTGTGGGATAGAAATTGCAAAGGCAAACACATGTATGTCAGAGGTCATGTAATACAGTTTCCTTAGGCAAATATAGCTGGTGCAACTTAAGATGGTAGCAAAGCCGTCCTGGATCACTCATGACTACTGTGAATGTGTCTGCAGTTAGAGAGCACTTCCACAATGCCATTTCCTATAGTTGAACTCACCCCAAGAAAGCTTAGGTAAAATTTGAAGCTTGTTTGTGGTTCAGCCTCTTGTGACAGACCTGGAAGCAAAAGCAAGCTCAAACACTGCTGCCAAGGCAGTCATGAGGGTACGCAATGTGTGGCAGGAAAGGCTGCACCCCAACATCTCCAGAAGTTGATACTGAGCTGCCCATGGTTCCAGTGGGAGAGGGATCCCAGCCTTATCTGCAGGATGGGAACTCTGTGCCCACTTCCTTTTCTCACAGAGAGTGTTTGAGCCTTAACCTGTGTGTATCTGCAGGAAACAAGAAAGCTCACAGCCTCGCAGCATAACCATCATCACTGGCACTGATCCTTAGCTGCTCACCCATGGTGGTTTGTAGGTAGCAGCAAATTTGTTTGAATGGTTGCCACATCCCAGAGCACCTTTAGGTTTTGCATGCTTCTCCATACACCCAGCCGGTTTTGAGCATCAGGGCAATGGTGGCATGAATGCATCTCTTGGAAATGGCTTGTGGCCATTAAAGCCACAAGGCCTTGTGGCTCATTCTTTCTTTACCTGGCTGGTTATCAACGTAAAGTCAAAACTCTGCAACAGGCAGAAACCTGACATGTTATTCTCATGTCACCTGGGTGACAAGCGGGCAGCTGTCTGTGGACACCTGATCTGAGCAGCATGAGCCTCCCTTTCTGCTGGTCTGGGGCTTTGCGCCCTGTCACTGACAATTTGTCATGTTACACGTAGATCTAGAAGCTGACCCTGTGTAACACAGCATAAAGCAGAGCAGAGAATATATTGGGATGGGGTGGATCCTAATCAAAAACATATGTGGAATATCTTTGCCCTAGTCAAAACTCTCCTGTCTGGAGACACATCTGTCAAAAGAGCAAGCAGATCATTAAATGCTGAAGTATCCCTGGGTTGGTCAGTCCTGGAGCCTGAGAAATGTAGGACCTGAATTCCCCTGCCTTACAGCTGTGGATATGGTATAGAACAAAGAGCTAGGACTAGGACAGAGGTGGATAGAGGGGGAGGCTGGTGCTGGGAATCAGACACTGGGACAAATGACCCTTGTGTGACTGCAGCTGCTGTCAGTATTTAGGATGATGGCTGTGGAAAGACCTGCTGTTCCTTTTTTCCAGGCGGCGTGGGGAGAGCTGTGAGACTAAGGAGTGATCCTGTTACTGCCCTCACCATGCCCACTGCAGTCTTGCAGCACACCCTAGCTAAGATTTGAGCACCTGTAGGCCTATCTTTTAAAAGACAGAGCTTTTAAAACCAGAGGAAGTGCTTCTGGTCTCAAGGGATTCATGCCAACCATGCTTCCCTTTTATTCCGCTGATACAGCTCCAGGCCACCCCTGGAGAGTGCATCAGCTGTTCTGTTCAGGCACATTTCTTCCTCTATATGACTCCTCTGGCAAAGAAAGCTGTGGCTTCCTGGCTCTCAAGTTCAGGGAATTTTCATCCAACATAGTAGTTCCATTTAAGAAACAGTAATTAGCAGCGAAGACTTCACACAACTGTCCTGTGAACAGGGAGCTTATACAGCTGTGTTCTTTCAGTGTAACCTGTAGAATACATGGTGTGAAGTGGGGACTAGAGCAGTGCCTAATCCTCCACATCCCACCAGCCACTGGAGCACAGGGAGGCAGGGCTGAGGCTCAGTATTGCTTTAAGGGGAGAATATCATTTCAGCAGAGGACATGGGTCTCTCCAGAAGAGTGCCAGTGCAGAGTGCAGATCCCCACATTTCGGGAGCTGCACAGCAAGCTTTCAGCTGAGATTCTAAAGGTGATTAGTTTCAACCTGGTGGTATCCCTCTCACCTTTCAGGGCCCTCTGCCAGAAGCATATGCTGTTACTTGAGCTCTTTTAATGGCCAAAATGTGGATGGCATCTGCCCAAGTGATAATTAACCGTGAGCTCAACTCGGCTTACAAACAATTCTGTGGAAATTTACTTCTCAAGAACTCAGGCTTCTCCAGTGCCACTCCTGGACTAAATGCAATGCTCTTATAATGTAGCAAGCCTCAGAAAAGTCAACCCATAGAAGCCAGTGCCATATTATCTGTAACTTCACAACCCTCAGCCAAAGTGGCAATTACTTTAATTCACTTTGCATAGTGATTTTTGATGTACTTAAAACTTCTGAGATGTGCAGACTTCAGACGCAGGGATGACAACTTTGAATTATTTATTACATGGGGAGAAAGAAAGCATTGTTTTAGAAAATACTGCATCTAAAAACTTGCTGGGCCATGGAACTGGTTGTTTTTTTGGGGGGAGGGGTTGTTACTGTTTGGTTCATGGGTAAGTTTTTGAAGAGCATCACAGAATTATTAATACAGTTGTTGTGTTTGTTGATTGAAACAGAATCCAGGGATTTAAGCTCTTCTCTTTAGCTCAAGAGTTTCACATATGTGCAGTGACGTTGCTGCTGAGTTGATCCACACACTTGTGAAGGACTTCTGGCTGTGTGGGTAGCCCTGTGGGAGTTATTGCTCTTTCATGGAAGTGTTTTTCCTGCCAGTATATTAGATGTCTGCACAGCTTGGGCAGTATTTACTCTGATAAAGTATCTCAATGGAAAAACAGCTAATTTGCAGGGAAGCCCAGGTGTGCTTTAGTCTTAACTGAAATGGGCAGTACCATTTTCATGGAACTTTAAATATTTAAATTGGGATATTATTTTATTTTAGAATTATTTCAAAATTAAACCCTTTCTAAAGAAAGACAGAAGCCACTGTGAATTGGTGTCTAACTGTATTTATTCAGAAACAAAATGCTTCTCCTATGTTTCAAGGTTTTTCACATTTTCACTTGAAAGCACTTTCCAATTTGTCAGTTTTGTTTCTTTAGGCCTAGAAGTCCTTTATCACTCTTCAGAGTCACTGCTTTATGGTTACCTTGTATTTTT
>WAAG01053363.1:10329-26786 GCA_013390105.1 Tichodroma muraria | reverse complement strand
TTTTTTTTTTTTTTTTTGTAAAGTTGTCAGGTCATACTGTAGAACGCAATGGAAAATCCTATTCCTATCTTACATCTTTGTAGATTGCTTCATAACCATACAGAAATACTTTGATTGGCTGCTAAATTGCCTGCCTTTTTAAAGTCAGATATTTAGGAATACACTGAATTTCTCTAGGACTTTTTGGGAGGTCTGGTGGGATGGATTTGGTGCCTGGTTACTTGGCCAGTTATAACGAGGGAAGAATGCCAGATCTTGAATAATGCTTTCTAGTCCTTAGCCTTACACTCTTGTTTGGAGTCTCAGGAAACGTTCAGCAGATTTACTGGGACATTTAACTGAGTGTTTGTGAAGGTTGACCAGTTCCGGACTACAGAGCTGAGAGCTTATATTAGTGGTGGCTTTATATAAGGCTGTCAAATTAGGCATCTAATAGACAGATGCAATAAATGTACAGTGAAACCTGCAAGTGTTGGAAATATTTGCAGTGAAATTCTGACCCAGCAACTGACATCATTTCTGCACAAAGTTCAGTAATTTCTTTTTTGGGCTAGTTTCTCCTCACACTGGTTTAATTAAGCGCTCTGTTTTGAAACTCAACCTGACAAGATTGCATTGAGATGGTGATAGAGGATAATCATATTCAAATTCTGTCTGTACAATGTTTGATTCAATTTACCTCTAAATTGCAGTTGACAAGTCTAGAGGTGGGTGACATAAATCCCCAAAAATGTTTTAGTCAAAAATGCACCCAGGGAATCAAGTGTAGTCACAAAATGAGATCAGATTGAATTAAAAACTGCAACATAAATTTTGCAACATAATATCCTATTGCATATTTATTGAAACCTTGTTTTGGTTATTCAGAAATAAATTCTTTTGATATATGCATTTAAGAGCAGGTTTATTTGAACATTACCTGGTAGATAGGGAGAATTCTGCCTAAAGTTTATTTCTGTTTTCTAGAAATTGTAGCTTTTCAGTATCTGGTCAGTCCCAAATGATTAAGGTCTTTTTAATGGTCACAGTATTTTGAACTCTTTGATATTTCATTTGCAAGTTTCTGTAAAATTTGGGCTACTTAAATGGTTGCATAAGAGAATACCACCCTTATGGTATTGTTGCATGTATCACAACAGGGAGAAGCACTATTGAATGCAATCTCCTTGTCATTGAGTTTGGTGTGATATCTATAATGATATTCAATAATTGTCACTAATAATTCTTACATTGATTGCTTTTTTGCTTCCCTAATCTANCTTCTCCTTAGTCTTTTCTCCTTTGTTTTCTTTCAAGCTCAGTTCATGGAATGTCTAAAGAATTAAGCATGTTTTTAGCTCTTTCTTAAAAAAATAAAATTACTTGATAGTTTGGGAATGTTGCTTTTGTAACAGTTTCTCTTTTCATCCACTATTCATTACAACTTTGCCTAATGCAAACAGCAATTTAGAGGGAAAAACATACAATAGGTAATTTGAGACACTTCCCAAATTTTTTGTAAAGTCAGTACCAGTGAAGGGCTGAAGCAGTTGATCCTGGTGCCAATGGTCCCTTCTTTACCAGCAGATGCATTTAGAAATGATTAGTAGTTCTGTGCCAGGCCCATTTATAACTCAGGCATGGGTTGTTTCTATGCTTCCAAGGAGATAGGTGCTACTTGTGTTGCATAATCCTGAGTGTCCAGGGCAGATGTATTTTATACCTAGACAAGTAACTTTGCTGTAGAGGCAGTTCCCAGTTCTGTCGAGATAAGCACTGGTACCCTTGTATGTAAACCGCCCACACAGACATTTACTATACATATTTAGCATGCCTCTAGGATAAACATTGGCACTTTGCGTGCTTATTTTCAACAAAAGCTTAGTTTAACAAAGAGAGGCATTGAACCTGAAAAGAAGCCCTCTCTCCAGAGGGAGGGAGAAAGAGAAAGGCAAAAGATAACTGACCAGTAGGTGAAAAGATCTGTAATAATGACACAAGGTGCTGTTGCTGTGGGCAGCATTTTGAGAAGATGCCTCAGTGACACAAATACTAAAGACTAGTTTGGGTTTTGAGCTTATAAAGTACACAGAAATATTTTAAACCAGTAGTCTACATGACATCACTGTCACTGCAATCAGGATTTTAAAAGAGCCATGGTTTGGTTAAAATAGAATCAGCAGTGTACCTGTCCTTAGAGATTACTTTTCTTTGTTTTCATTTTAGCTTTGAATTTCCTTCTCTGGTGAAAAATGTCATGCCATTTGCCCTGGAGATCTTCCTGCAGTTGGGTTTTCCTCCAAATTCTGCTGCTACAACAGTGTTTCCTTAGGCAGAATAAACAAATGTCAGAGACAGGGAAAGGACATACCTTTTTCTGCTGTATCCCCAGCAGATATCAGGAGTGCTGCCAAATACCACCAGAAATCTTCCCAACTCGCTGCAGCACACACATGTAGTGTGCAGACATTAGTGTAATACACAGCTGATACAGCACTGGGTCACACTAATGGCAAAATGGGTGTGCCAGATCCCCAAAAGCAGATGGTTCATAGACCTGAGGATGACATGGTTAAGTGTCTGTATAGACTGGCTGTGGAAACAGAATAATTATGTTATATTATATAGCTCTCTTTTGGTTTTGTTTTTTTCTTTCTTCTTTTCAATTTTTATGGACTTCAGCACTTGTATTTTAACTAATAAGATAAGCTGAAGTGGGAAGAAAGTGACTCAATCCCAAGAACAGAAGCTGTGTATGTCAGACTTCATTCCAGTTCTGTAGGACAGAAGGGTTTCTTGTCATTCATATGGGTACCTGAACTTGATATTGTGTTTATCAGCGCAGTCTCTGATGTTGTGAGGTTCATTAATCACTTCCCAGGTTTGACATCAATAGTATATACTTTTCTCTCCACAACCACTTTTCCCTTCAGAATCTGCAGCTGCTTAAGGAGCACACATCACTGGGAAATGCTCCATTCCTTTCATACGTATCTCGGTATCTAAGAGAGATCACATTTAAATTCTAGATTTCTCCCTCTCAAAAAAGGAAAGGGGAGGGGGATTATTCACAATTAAATTCAGAAGTCTTTCTAATAATGTTGAACATTTCTGTCAGAACTGTTTAAAAAATCAAAGAAAGGAATTCTGCCAAGTTAACTTTACTGGTGACTGAGCTTATTATTAAATCATTATTTTGCATGAATCTCATCTGGATTAATGATTTCTTTTCCCTACTCTCTTCTTTCTTCAAAGCATTTCAATAAGGGTATCTTCTGTCAGGGCACAAGAGATCCTTGTGTTGTGATGCCTGACAGATACTAGTGATGGAAAAAAAAACAAGTACAGGAATCTGAGTCTTGAAGTTTCAATTGATTCTACTGTAGTAGCCAAGAGCACTCCCTGGGATGGCAGTCCCCCAGTGTGAAAGGGTGAACGTGTGAGCCACTGGAGATTGGGAAGAGAGACTTATCTTTTAGTCTAACTTACACATCAGTTCCCCACAGAAATCCTTTAAGTGCCAGTGCACTTACCTTACCATTCCAGATCTCATCTGAAGGAGGTAAAATCCAGGGGGCCTTCTGGCCTTCCCTTAGAAAACCCACCACATCCACGGATTTCACCCCGTTTTGATTTTCGGGCTTCTCCATTTTTTTCCAATGGTCTGTGGCCTCCTCTGCACAGCCAGATATCCTGCAGTGGCAGCAGCCTCCCCTTGCAGAGGTGCTCCAGCACTAGGCAGAGGCTGGCCAGGGCAGGTTTGAGGAGATGATGTGGAAGTGTCACCTGTGAGGAGGAGGCATAGCACATCTTGTAGCAGGTTGATATTGTGGTGAATTTTCGCATGCTGTCGGAAAGAAACGTACGCTGAGAGTAGATGGTGATACAATGGTGAATTTGTTCATGAAAGCAGCTTCCCAGCAACACAGAAGATGCTGGGCTGCACAGAAAAGGAACAGAAGAAATTGGTCATTTATAAGTATTTACGTTTGCTGGAAGACAGATACTGCGCTGATAAGTTTTTTCTTGTGAGAATCACAGTGGTTGGGTAGAGAAATAATAAGCCCGCTTTATTTCACATGATATTGAAGATCTGATCATTTATGTTCAAATCATACCAAAGAGAGAAAAAAAATCAAACCAGAAACAGAATATCTTGTCTATGCCCGTGGAAAAATTTTCATAGTAAAATGTTGAACAAAAGGCCTTCAAACTTCCTGGAAACTCCTTGTTTTCCAGAGGCTTTTTGATATTTCCTGCTCTTTATTGAATGAAAAAGCTTAAATTTAAAGACATGTACAGACTGAATCTCTTGTTCTTAGAATCTCTTTCACTGATGTCAATAGTTAGAAAACTGCAGCAAAAAGTAAAAACTTTCATTCTTTCTTCATGTCTTTTAAGTTCAGACACATTGGTGAAAATAACAGATAAGTGAACCCATATGGTTTAAGTAATCTTTTTTAAAAATCAGTATTTTTAACAAGCTGGGTTAATTCCTGTGTCACCTGACTTTCTGAACAGACCAGTAGTCATTAAGAATGACCTTTATTTCTATTAGTGTATTTTCATTCAATAGCTGAGTCTAGGGCTATTATCTGGCTGAGTGGCATGAAAATTATATGGTTCAGTTGTTCCTTAATAGAATATTTTATCTGACAAATACTTTCCTAAAGTAGCATTCCATCATCAGTGCCACTCCCTCTGGTGCCATTTATCAGGAAGTGTCACTACGAGAAGAAAGAATAAAACTCTCTCCTTCTACTTAGATAGATACAAGCCAACCGGTGGATGAAAAGGCTCAGAAGAAGACAGTCTCTCAGCACAGCAAAGGGCTGCTATAGAGCCAGTGCTTGGTATAGTTCAGTCTGTATTAGCAGTATTCAATTCTGATTTTTACAGAATGAGCTAGACCTCTCTCACACAAGTCTGAGGCCAACCCTAATATTCTGCATTTGGTATTTTTGGAATTACTGTTTGTCTGCTGTGGAGGAAAGTTCAGACAATTTTCCAGTAAGTTATTATTGCTCATCAGTTTTTATTCCTGATGAATGAGGATGCTTCAGACCATAAATCTTTGACTGGTCCAGGCTAAGTGTTGCCACTCCTGGGCTTCCAGCCAGCATAATTTTGTAGGGAGAAATTATACAACTTGATGAGAAAGAAGTAAATAGTCCTGTGTTAGCAGCTGTTTGAAATAGCAGCTGTTTAAGGCTATGCAGCAACGGGGGATATTAGCAATATTACTGGGCCAGCCGTAGGTGGTTACCATATGCACGTATTGCCACGTGCTGTGTCCTATTTGTCTAATGTGACACTTTTCATTTACTGGTAAATGTGATGGTGATATTTATAGTGGTCACTGCTGAAGTACTTGAACGGGTTTGGTAATC
The DNA here is from genome assembly GCA_013390105.1 of Tichodroma muraria. Lineage (NCBI taxonomy): Eukaryota > Metazoa > Chordata > Aves > Passeriformes > Sittidae > Tichodroma > Tichodroma muraria. Next base: position 21,417 of record WAAG01053363.1, on the reverse strand, counting down.
TATCTCCATGCAGTATGGATATGGGACATGGATAAGGAGTAGATGAGTGTCTAGCCTTTCATATTTTGTACTCTTCAGGATCACAGCTGTGTCCCCTGTTCTTAATAGCAATATAGAGAAATGAGTTTGTGCAGTTTGTCTGCACGGACCCACACACAGATCTGCATGTGATGGGGTTGGAGGGTGAGCTGAGTGTCCATGCCATGACCGTGTGCTCAAATATCCGTGAGAAAAGTAAATGAAAGTGGAACAAGGCTGTTTGCAGATCTCACATGGACAGCAAGTGAAAGAGCTGCTGCAGGTATTCATTCCTGCACCTTCATTCTTATGTCAAAGAAACTAAAATAAGACCAGTTGTTTATTTTCACTTTTCCTCCCAGACCCACCTACCTTGTTGCCCATTTTATCCCCCAGTCACTAATGAAAACTGCAGGATATAGTGAGCCCTGATCCAGCAACTCTGAGAACAACTAGATCTAGAAACTCCTTAATTTAGAAAGCTTGGATCTGTCCTTTCACAAGTAATTAGAATTGTTTTTTGCCTTAGTCTGAGTAGATGTGTGATGAGAGGTAAAATGTAAACAAAAGGGAATATCTTAAGTTATTTTAAAGAGTATTTTCAAAAAAAAAAAAAAAAGTTAGCGTTAATTTTTCTGTCCCTCTAGGGCTTATACATAATATTTAAGTTTTCTTCACCAGTGCAGGAATAGAAAAAGAGAGCAATAACAAGTTTGATATGTGTTGAAAAGAGAGAGGAAAACAAGACAGTATGTTTCCTCAAAAATGTATTGCAGAAAGAAAGTTTTGTTTTCCCTTTTGTTTAGAAATTTATACATTTCCATTAGTAATTAATGCAACCTTACTAAACAACATGCTGAGCATGCATAAGACATAAGAATATAAAACCAAGTTAAGTAAGGGATTACGGTTTTCTAAGCTAATTTATTTTTTACATCAAAATTAGTAGTGGTTTGGGTCTCCCTAAATTCAGTTCTCTGACATTTTAAACTTGTAGAAATAGCCATTTTATTTTAATTTGTATGAAATCAATGCATCTTTCAAATATAGCCTCATGTACTTGGACTTAGTCTCCTGAATTGTCCTTTGCTTGGGAGAGACTACATATTTTATTAAACCAGTGGCATTTTCATAAAGCAAAACATTTGCCCTAGCATCTGCTTAAAAGAATAATGAGAGAAATATACAAATTTAATGAGGACACGAACCTTTTTTTTGGCAGCATGAGGTAGCATGAAACCTGGCCTTTCAGATCAGAAATTATTTTTGGCCTCTGGAAATTTGGACCACCTCCTCTTAGACCAGTTTGCAGCTGCTGGGCTAGCCCAGCTCTTCCAGGAGTGCTGCCCACTCTCTGCCTGCTTGTCACCAGTGCATTTACCCTGGCTGCTCACCTGCCTGCCTGGGAACCAGCCAAGCCCAAACGCCTTCCTGACCTGTCTGCGCTGCCATCTGGAAGGGGGCAGATGCCATTATTCAAAATTACTTTGGTAGATGGCTACAGGGGCATGAAAAGCTCCCAGCAGGAGCATGGACCATGCCACGTGGTTGGTAAAGCATCTGTCCTTGAAGAGAATGCTGCCTGTCTCAGGCAACAAGCATAGGATATGTATGAAAAATGAAGAGGAATACAGTGTCTTGGGGTGGGATGGTGCCATGGCATTTTTTCAGCTGCTCCCACAGGGAGAGCAGCACCTTGAGCGATAGTTTCTCTCCCCTATGCTTCTTACCCTGCACGAAGGATAGCTTCTTCCCATCTCTTGGTAATCTTACATTGGAAAGCATTTCACAGGGGGAGGGATAAAAATCGATGAGGAAGGCAAAAAGTCAAAGCAAATGCAGTATGTGGGAGGAGAGATTGTCAGTTCCGGGTCTTTAAGTAAATGCTGGGGGGAAAAAAAGGTCTTCCCTTCATGACCCTGAGTGCTATCTTGGAGCATAAGGTGGAGTGCTTAATTCTGTCTGCAGCCCTGCTCTCTCACTGCCTTTCCTGTGGTACCTGTGGATATGTCTGCTAATGGTGGCAGTGATGACAGTTGTTAGCTGGACAATGTTTTGACACTGCCAAATCCTTTCGCACAGGTCATGGTCTGCCTGGTAGTAAATGGCAGCTGAAAAGCTCTGTGCCACACATTAACAAATTCTTTTGCTGTCCAGACCTCTGAAGTATTTTAAAAGCCTTGTTTGAAAGCTCAAGCTTTTCTGCTTCACAGCCCATTTTTTGTTTCTTGTCTCATGGTAATGAATTAACTCTAAGTAGGAGTTACACCCTAGGGAAACAGTACTCAGGGGTCATATGGGGTGTGACCTTTGTAGGAAAGATGAGACTCCTTCCTGTGAAGCTCTCATGAAGCTGGCTTTGGAATATTGACCAACCACCCACCTCAAAGGCAGCAGCAGGATTTGGGCCTGTCTTGTTATAGTGTGTAATCAGCTGTAAAGGCGTTGATCTCTGTGGAGTTATTAATTGATACTGGTGCAACAAAAACACCATTTGCCCTAAATGTTATGGAAAGATGACAATCAACAGACTGAACAAATCTGTTTCTCAGTGATCTCTCAGGCTGGGGAGGTGCCCAATCTGTCCATGCTGCTTTGGGCCGCCTGAGCTTCCCTTGAGAATTTAGATTTCTATTTAAGTTGCATTCAATTTTTATTCATATTGGCTTTGAATATGTTTCATGTCTTAGTTTTTGTTTTGGTTTGGTTTTTGTTGTGTTTTTTTTTCTATTTTCCTGCAGTAATAGTAAAAATCTGTTTTTCTTCCCTAACTATGTGCAGGCTGGCATGGCTTTGACTTACGATCCAACAGCTGCTATACAGAATGGGTAAGAAATGCATGCTTCCTTATGTCTTTTTTTAAATTATTTTGAATGTCATCTTCTGTTTTCTCTTTCTGTAGTGAAACTTTTTGAAAAGAAAATCCACTCAGTCATATTTTGTCTGAAGCATATAATGCTATATTGTCAAGTTCTTCTTTAGTTTTCCTTTTCTTTTTATGCCTTCTTGTTTGCAATATCCATTTGAATGGGAAGTTGTTTTTCCTAATAGTTTCCATCTCTATTTGGCATTTGTTAGTAGATGTCTTTTTAATCTCTCTCTGTCATGAAGTGGAAACCAGTTAAGTTTCCCTTTACTGACTTGGCTTTTGTTAAAATAATCACTGAAGATTCCAACATATTATGAATAATAGAGATGTTACTTCATCTGGGGTTCTTTCTGCAGGCTGGCTGCCTTCCATGGCATTGTCTGAATAAAAATGCCAGATAGGGCGAAAGCCTTAAATTAGTGTGTAAGCAGATGGGATTTAAGGGTAAAATTCTGAGCAACACTTTTCTTTATTTCTCAGCTACCATTTGCTGACACGAGGAATTGCAGTTTTTTCTCAAATTGTGCAGTGAAATTACTTATCATATTATTTATCTGCATGATTACATTTCCAATTCTTTCGTAAACTAGAAAAACATATCCTTGAAATTTATCTCTCTTTTCAGCTAGGTTAGCAACAACTTGAAGAGGCAGGAAGTTCAGCCCTGAACTCTTTGACAGTCAGTCTTTGATCAGAGAGATGTATGACATGATTGTCAAATTCCATACGTACTCCCACCTGTGTTCTCCAGCTGAAGGGGAGAATTTATTGAAATAGATAAGAATGGGTTTGTTTATTTGTCAAATATTTGTTAGGGCACTGCTAGTTGAAGCATTTAGGAAAAAAAAACATAACATTCCCACTAGTTTAAAAAAATCAAGAGTAATAGTTAGTCTATTTTGCTAAATTTTCCTTTACAAGCGGTGATTTTGTAGGACTTGTGATATTCCTGTGTTGTGGAAGAAGAGGCCGAACTCAGAAGAATAGGGAGCTTGTTTGTAGTTATGATTTCAGAATTCTCTGCTTCTGTTTCCCTGTTCTGACCTCCAAATGAGTCATTCTTCTCTGTTGTCATACTTTTCAGCTGGTAAAACGTTATAAGCTATAAATAAAAACATCACTGGTTCATAATCCACCAGCGTTTCATATGGACAGCTGGTGCTTTTTTTCATATAAATTCCTGCATTTAGGTTGTGTGAGTGTTTTGGAAACTATAGTTTGAATTCTCCATTGAGACTAATATAACTTTAATTCAAGAATTCTCTTAAAATTATGGAATTTATCTCAGAATCAGGCATTATTTATTTACATCAAAGAACACCCATGCTGTTCAGGCTGCTCAGGTGGCGTGGTCCCTCAGTTGTTTGAACATGCTGTCACTGATCATTGGGTAAAGAAATTGTACTCAATGGAGAATTTCTGTTCCACAGCTTTTGAAATATTCTTTTATTTTTAAGGCAAGAAATAAATTAAATTACAGTACCAGATATCTCTCTAAGAGTGACAATGAATTATTACTTTGACACACGTCTTTTTTTAATGTGTCAAAATATTTTCAGTTCTATCAGGACTAAACCATCATTCAAAATGCTCTTGTGGTGAGATCTTGATTGTGTGCAGTATCATAAGGATCACCAGGACCCTTTTGGTTCAGCAGGATTTTTCTTCTCTCCCTAGACATTCATACAGTAATCTCTACATATCCTGTAGTTTTAAGGCTTTGCTGTTTTTCATAAGCCTCTTTACTTGCAAGTACAGTGAAAATTTAGCTCAAGAGTTTTATTTTAGAAAAGTCTGGGAGCAACTTGATGCTTTGCTTGCAAAATGTGTAAATGTGATCTGTTGCTCACTGACACAAGACACAGACATCAGTGTGTGGCCATGATGAAAGAGACTTAAAGGCTCTTAAGCTGTATGAAGTGACACAGGTTAACTCAGCAAAGGGGCATCTTCCTCTCGGGGAGGGCAGTGTGGAAGTGAGCACGAAGCTGACGCTGTGCCCACACCCACTCTGTGCCTAAAAGGGTGCAGAATACTTTGTCTGTAATGTGGGCCGAGTTCTTCATGGAGCAATGTCACCCAAAGACCTGTAAAACAAAGGCCTTTTCCTTGTAGCATTCAGCTGGGGCCACCATGGTGGAATTTAGTGAACTGAGTCTGGGGATGAGAAATGTGGAGATGCCAAGTCAAGGTGATGATTCAGAAGAGTTATGAACCACCAGCAAAATTTAAAAAGAAAGATTAACTGCACATGCTGACATTTATTAGAGTTTTTTATAGGGCTGATAGATGCATTTGGATGATCTAAGTTGTGAAGTCCACAAAGAATTATGTGGAGGATGGAAGCCTACAAGAGAAACATGTCTCTGCAGCAGGTGTCATGGGGTGGTGTTTAAAATTCACAGTTCCTTAAGAGGCATGGATTGTATTAGGTTTTGAGTTGGGCCATAACCAAACCTCAGGGAAGAATCTGGACTCTTGTTTCCAAATGAAAAGGTAGGTTCTTATTGTTCATGGTGTCATACTATCACTTTTATTACCATATAACTGCATATTTGCCTTGAAAATCTATAGCAGGAATAAAACAAAAGAGAGTATGAGAGAGGCTTTCACTAAAAATGACTATGATTTTTTCCCCACTAAGGAATAGATGATTTTCTTCTGAGTCTATTACATTGTAAAGCTTGATTCTCATTTCATTATATTGTTTTTATGCCCATGTAGCTCTGTTTAAGCATCCAGTGGAGTTACATCAGCATAAAACTGGTATAATGGAGTGGAGAATCCAGCCCGTAGTGTACCATAGCATTGCAGTATGAGGTAGTGAAGATATGGTAAGCACACACTTCAGTAGATAAGATCTTTTCACTTGGCAACCACTCTGCCTTTTTTTGTTTTATAGTCAGCTTTTTCTGAATTGTGTTTACAAAGGTACTCAGGTTTTATTTTAGGGAATAGTGTGCCTGTTGTAATATGCTATTGATTTTTCAATTTGTGGCATTAACATTGTTTTAGTAGTTTTTATGCACTCATACAAGGAGCAGGATAGAGCTCTTGTAGTTGCACTGTAAGGAAGCTCATTTAAAATGTTCCTGAGTCTGGAGTTCTCCTGGCCATTTGACTAAGATTGCAATGCACTGTAACAGTTTAGTATCTCATATCTGGGGGACAATTTTGTGCATTTGCTGGCCAATGGGCTCAGTATTCAGACAGGTCTTTTCCAACTGCAACATCTGACTGTGTGCCTTGTTGCAACCGAAAATTGCTGCCTTGATAATGCTTGGTAATACTCTTACATTATGTGAGCCCCAGGACACTATTTATGAATCTAACTTTTTCAGTACTGCCCACAGGCACAAGGCATGAGCAAATGGTGTTTATTGCAGTGCAAATAGGATCTTGCTCTCGTGCAGATTCTGTCTGGAAGCTTGCACATTCCCCAACAGAATGGAAACCATATGGATTTTTTTTCCCGCTTTTTGGCAGAGAAATGGTGACCAGACACTGCAGATAATGCAGTCCCCAAATGAAAAGGGAGGATTGGTGTAGCAAGGAAGTATGTGCTTTGTCTGTTAAGCATCAGAAGTTGTTGTTAAAGCTCTGCCTCTGTGTGCCTGATGATGTACTGGAAATATGCTTCTTTTTAACATCACTTAAAAATGTGTTCTTTTGAGCCCCTTATAAACCCCCCTTCAGGAACTTCCAGGAGCATCTTTTTGCTGACTAGTGATGAGTTTCCCCTTTGCTTATGGAATGTAGGCATGCTGAAAAAGTCTACTTTTAATATAAGGGTGATGTCCATGTTGCCTTGCCCTTGCCACCTGCATGCTTGTGTTCCTAGCGTTGCACTTGCAGCTGAAGAGCAGGGACACTGTCTTACACCTGCAAAAAACTGCACAGACCAATATAAGGATGCAAACTGCATTCACAGAAAAATGCAGCTGAGCCTTCTGGAGAGCTCTCCGTAGAGCTCACAGGTCAACCAACATCACAAAGCCTACAGCTCTCATAATACCATATGAGATATACTCATATATATATATATATATATATATACACACACTAGTGTACTGTACTAGATACACTGTGCATTTTAATGCCAGGAAACTCAGAGGCATAATTTCATATATCTAAAACAAGTCAAAGCCAGTATAACTCATATCTCTTTCCACTCCTCTTTCTGATGTAGATATTCTGATGACTGAGAGTCCTGTATTCCCTTGAATGAACTTAAAACATGCATCTTCCACCTCATTTCACCTCTCCCTAAGTCTAAAGAAAAAGAAAAAAGAAGGCAAAGCCTAAGACTGAATATAGCAAGGTCCTCAGCTGCGTATCGTGTTGTCACGCTGTAGGGTTTGTGCCAGAACAGGCCACTCTTGTGGTTTTGTTCCCTTGTCTCTTATTAAATCCCCAGCAACTTATGCCAGTTACATATGAGGCTGTTAGCCCATTTGTATGTAAAGGGAATTTAGGGAGGTGCTTCGGTGTCCCATGGGTGAGGGTGTGTTGAGCCCTCTTCGTCAATGAGCCCTGCCCTGGCAGCAAATGCCTCCAGCAGTGTGGTAGGTTGAGCATCCCATACCTGAGGGTGGCTCTGCTTGAGCCCATCCCCAGCAAGGACACCTTTATCCTCACCATAACACTGTATTTCACAAAACATGGCAAAGACATCCACATCCTTTATTTTTAGATCATTTTGGCCACAAATGGCACTGAGGAAAGAAGACAAGCCTTTGTCTCTTGATGTAAGAAGTTCCTGACTGCAAAATGATCTCTTTGCAGCCTGTCACAGTGACTGAGATTGTTACTATTATTACTATTTTTTGTTATTGTTGTTATTATTATTATTATTATTATTATTATTATTATTATTATTTAAATACATGAACTGGATTTTCCTGCATGGTGATTTGCAGCCTCAGAATTTTTTATTTCTTCCCCTTTCTCTTCCTTGATGCCCTTGTGCACGAATTTTCCCAATACAGCTGAGTGTCCTGGTAGTATGTTTTATTTGATGCTTATTTGAGAGCATTCCAAATGGTGAGAGATAAATGGTATTGGCAGGGCTATTGGAAGGGCTGTATTTTCCACATTACCCTAGTATATATTCTACAGGCTTGTGTACTATTCAGATAAATGCACCTCTAAGCTGAAACTGAAATGGCAAGCTGTCTGTCAAATTCTCAGTTTAGTACACATTTTCTGTAAATTTTTAGGTATTTGCTGGGGTTTATTGGAGAGTTTATTCCAAAGAGTCAGTACTACTTCCAAATGGAAGATTGTTTCTTCCCTGTACTTGTCTTTGTTCAAGCAGTTCATACGTGAGTATGAGCCCAGCATCAGTGCCAGGTTTATGAAGAGAATGAGAAAAGAATGAACAAAAATGTGTGGTTTTCTCAAAAGAGTTTTTGTTTTATATTATCTTTTAGTTTAAGAGGTTTATATGTATTTCTATACATTACACATTTTATCCATAGTCTAAATTGTGTCAGTCTGCCATTGACTATTTTTATTTGCTGCACACAACATTTTTTAGTTGATCCACTTAGCAAGAGCGTAGCCCAAGTGATTTCTGGTTAACATTGATCTGGGAGAAGACCCCTGTCAAAGGAGTTAGATAATATGCAACGTGCTAGTGCCTAGTGGTGTAAAAATCTAGTTTTTACAGGCACTAGTTCCTCGTGGACCTGCCTAGTGGTGTAAAAATCCCTTCTCCCTCAGTGTTATGTGAACTTAATGTTTGGTGTAAGCATGGGGATACAAATGCCTCTAAGTTCTCATAATAGGATATATATAAAATTGGACAAAGGCACAATTTTAAAATAGTCTCTGTGCGAGCATTGTGAGGGCAGATAAATGGTCCTAAAATAGCATTATATTTCTATTAAACAAAAAATCACTCAGATGCCACCTGCTGCTTTTGGCATTTTAAAATCTGATTTGGAATAGAAAGAAGAAATGATTGCTTCTCTGTCTCCCTCTCCCCTCCTAACTTTGAATGTGTCTGCCCAATGTTCAAAGAGAGCAGCCTGTTTTTCCAAGGCTATTGGTTGAAGTCGGTGGTTATTTGAGCCTGCATCCAGAATGAATGCATCCAGTCTGAACTAGACTGATTAGTACTAAATCCGTGATGCCAGAGTGATCAGGAAATAGAACACTTGTTTAAACACCAGTAGTGATTTTTTTTTTTATTTTTTTTTTTTTTTTGCATAGCTCTCATGGAAAGCTGCTGTTGATTGCCTCAGAGTAGGGAGGGGAAAAATATAAAAAGAGAGGGAATGCAACCCATTTCACTGTGCAGAATCTTCTGTTACTTACTGGTGCATCCTGTATGAGAAAGAGCTACATGAGGTTTAAATCTTACAAAAGAACACTGCACATGAGTGTTTCTCTTTGAAAATACAGGCAATTTCTCCAAAACATAGGCATTTAGACAACTGTAAAATCACAAATACTCTTTTTTAAAGCAATTTTATTGTTCTGGCTTACAGTTAAAACTGCAAAAAGGGCAAATGCAAAAGTCTTTACAAGCACACACATGTTAAGTACTAACACAATCCAGCAGTAGTGATGATATTTTCCAAGTGATAATTTTATCAATAATCATTAACCCACAGGGAAGGAAAAAGAGTATAACATTTATTACCATCAAGCAAGAGATGGTGCAGCTTCTGTTCATAGCATGCAACAGTGGAAATAAAACCGACTAATTCTGAGATTTTCAGTGCTGCCTGGGGCATTTAGCCTCATAATTCCTAATACATTTCACCAGAAAAAGGGGGTTTTGCTCTCTGCTTAGATGAATATGAAAATTTCAGCCAGTGTTTTTGTAGCCACTCCTTAATAAAATAATTCAGGCATGTATATAGAATGTGTTATTCTCAGCACTGAAGCACCAGGATATGAAAAGAAAACAGTACCCTGTGTAAAAATGAAATCAGTAATGTTGTCTTCGATATCGTGTAAGAAATTTCCTTTCACTAGCTAGCACCCTGGAAAATCAGCTGTCTTGGCATTTCAGATAATTGCGTCTTGTATTGTGAAGTTCTATATTTGTGCTAGTTGAAGTGAAAAAAAAAATATGCTTTGTGTAAGTATTCCTCCTCCTTTCCATTTTCAAGATCTGCTCAATGGAGCCATCACATCTTTTTTATTGTGGTTTTGGAAATAGATGGACATAATTACCTGGGTAGACTCTTTGTCTTTGCCCAGGAGGCAGTGAATTATTTAGTCAGAGCCTAAGTAGTCGAAAGGTTCAAAAAAATCTCGCTTTTGTTCTTTGTTTGCAGATTTTATTCCTCACCGTACAGTATTCCAACAAACCGCATGATTCCACAGACATCAATCACGCCATTCATTGCTGCTTCCCCTGTCTCTACATATCAGGTACGTCAGATATGCACTTGTCTACTGTGTTTCCCAGTTAATTATGTTTTGGATGTGGATGAAGGCAGAGAATATACCACAGAAAATTGTGTGAGTGCTTGCACTCTTGAGTCACGTTTAAAACAAAGGGCTCTCTAGTAGTATTCAGGTGTCATTGGGTAGAGTTTTAAGTGTTTCCTGCATTCTTTACAGCAGTAATGAAAGCCACTGTAATTCTTAATTTCAGTCAGCCTCTCTGATAAACAACATTTTTTTTTGTTTCATTTCCAATTGACAACACCAGAAGCTTATCATTCTTATTGAACTGGTTCCTCATTCTGGCTCCCTTTCATTAGCCAAAAATTTTTTAAGTGTTTTTTTTTAATAATTTATGTTGACTGCATTATATTTTGAACTTTTGACCCCAGCTGTATCTTTTCTAGTAACTTCATCCTTTAAAAGTACTCATTTTTATCCAATAATCCCTGACAAAGCAAATTACTTGAGGGTAAGTGTCCTCAAATCATTCTTTAGTCTGCTACATGCCATGTTGTTCTTTCTTGCTACATGAAATTTCTCTTTTCAGCATATCCCTCTCAGATCTCCACTGGGAAATTATTGTCTTGTTTTGGCTTTCTGAGATGGAAGTCAAAACCAGATTGTATATTTTTATTATTAGCCGTTGTCTGGAAACTTATCACTTCACTGAAGCTGGTCATTGATTATACATTTTCCAATTTTAGTTATTTCTCCACAGTTCACAGTTGCTCCCCTTTTCCCATTCTGGTTTAAACCATTGCATCAGTTTGTGGTTTCATGCGTTTATGCCAAAA